>RQOL01000079.1:0-19542 GCA_013076295.1 Sanderia malayensis | reverse complement strand
GGGAAGTCATCAAAAATGGGATGTCATCAAAAGCGGGAAGTCAAAAAAAATTGAGGAAAGTCATCAAAAGTGGGAAGTCAAGAAAAATGGGAAGTCAAGAAAAAGTGGGAAGTCAAAAAGTCATCAAAGTGGGATATATAAAAAAGTGGCAAGTCATCAAAAGTGGGAATTCACCGAAAAGGGGAAGTGAAGAAGTTGGAAGTCATGAAAAGTGGGAATTTATCAAAATGGGAAGTCATCAAAGTGGGAAGTCACTGCAAGTGGGAGGTCAAGAAAAAGTGGAAGTCATCAAAAGTGGGAAGTTATCAAAAGTGCCAAGTCATTAAAAGTGGCAAGTCACCAAAAGTGGCAAAGTCATCAAAAGTGGGAAGTTATCAAAAGTGGGAAGTCATCAAAAGTGGGAAGTCATCAAAATGGGAAGTCAAGAAAACGTGGGAAGTCATCAAAATGGGAAGTCATCAAAAAGCGGGAGTCAAAAAAATTGGGAAGTCATCAAAAGTGGGAAGTCAAAAAAGTGGGAAGTCATCAAAAGTGGAAGTCATCAAAAGTGGGAAGTCACTGAAAGTGGGAGGTCAAGAAAAAGTGGGAAGTCAAGAAAAGGTGGGTAGTCATCAAATGTGGGGAGGCATCAAATTGGGAAGTCATGAAAAGTGGGAAGTCAAGAAAAGTGGGAATTCAGAAAAAGTGGGAAGTCAAGAATAAGTGGGAAGTCAAGAAAAGTGGGAAGTCAAGAAAGTGGGAAGTCATCAAAAGTGGGAATATATCAGAAGTGGGAAGTCATCAAAAGGGGAAGTCACCGAAAGTTGGATGTCAAGAAAAAGTAAGAGGTCATGAAAAGTGGGAAGTCAAGAAATTATGGGAAGTTAAGAAAAAGTGGGAAGTCGCCAAAAGTGGGAAGCCATCAAAATTGGGAAGTCAAGAAAACGTGGGAAGTCATCAAAAATGGGAAGTCATCAAAAGTGGGAAGTCAAAAAGTGGGAGGTCAAGAAAAAGTGGGAAGTCATCAAAAGTGGGAATTTATCAGAAGTGGGAAGTCATCAAAATGTGGGAGGTCACCGAAAGTTGGATGTCAAGAAAAAGTGAGAGTCATTAAAAGTGGGAAGTCAAGAATTATGGGAAGTTAAGAAGAAGTGGGAAGTCATGAAAAGTAGAATTTATCAACAATGGGAAGTCATCAAAAGTGGGAAGTCACTGCAAGTGGGAGGTCAAGAAAAGTTGGAAGTCATCAAAAGTGGGAAGTTTCAAAAGTGCCAAGTCATCAAAGTGGCAAGTCACCAAAAGTAGGAAGTCAAGAAAAGTGGGAGGTCATCAAAAGTGGGAATTTATCAAAAGTGGGAAGTCATCAAAAGTGGGAAGTCATCAAAAGTGGGAAGTCATCAAAAGTGGGAAGTCACTGCAAGTGGGAGGTCAAGAAAAAGTGGGAAGTCATCGAAAGTGGGAAGTTATCAAAAGTGGGAAGCCATCAAAAGTGGCAAGTCACCGAAAGTAGGAAATCAAGAAAAAGTGGGAGGTCATCAAAAGTGGGAATTCACCGAAAATGGGAGGTGAAGAAAAAATGGGAAGTCATCAAAAGTGGGAAATCAAGATAAAATGGTAAGTTAAGAAAAAGTGGGAGGTCGTCAAATGTGGGAGGTCTTCAAAAATGGGAAGTCACTGCAAGTGGGAGGTCAAGAAAAAGTGGGAAGTCATCAAAAGTGGGAAGTTATCAAAAGTGGGAAGCCATCAAAAGTGGCGAGTCACCGAAAGGAGGAAGTCAAGAAAAAGTGGGAGGTCATCAAAAGTGGGAATTTATCAAAAATGGGAAGTTATCAAAAGTGGGAAGTCACCAAAAGTGGGAAGTCATCAATAGTGGAAAGTCACTGAAAGGGGGAGGTCAAGAAAAAGTGGAAAGTCATAAAAGTGGGAGGTCAAGAAAAAGTGGGAAGTCATCAAAAGTGGGAAGTTATCAAAAGTGCCAAGTCATCAAAAGTGGCAAGTCACCAAAAGTAGGAAGTCAAGAAAAAGTGGGAGGTCATCAAAAGTGGGAATTTATCAAAAGTGGGAAGTCATCAAAAGTGGGAAGTCATCAAAAGTGGGAAGTCATCAAAGTGGGGAAGTCACTGCAAGTGGGAGGTCAAGAAAAGATGGAAAGTCATCAAAAGTGGGAAGTTATCAAAAGTGGGAAGCCATCAAAAGTGGCAAGTCACCGAAAGTAGGAAATCAAGAAAAAGTGGGAGGTCATCAAAAGTGGGAATTTATCAAAAATGGGAAGTCATCAAAAGTGGGAAGTCATCAAAAGTGGGATATTATAAAAAGTGGGAAGTCATCAAAAGTGGGAAGTCATCAAAAATGGGAAGTGAAGAAAACGTGGGAAGTCATCAAAAATGGGAAGTCATCAAAAGCGGGAAGTCAAAAAAATTGGGAAGTCATCAAAAGTGGGAAGTCAAAAAAGTGGAAAGTCATCAAAAGTGGGAAGTCATCAAAAGTGGGAAGTCACTGAAAGTGGGAGGTCAAGAAAAAGTGGGAAGTCAAGAAAAGGTGGGTAGTCATCAAATGTGGGGAGGCATCAAAATTGGGAAGTCATGAAAACGTGGGAAGTCATCAAAAGGGGGAAGTCACCGAAAGTTGGATGTCAAGAAAAAGTGAGAAGTCATGAAAAGTGGGAAGTCAAGAAATTATGGGAAGTTAAGAAAAAGTGGGAAGTCGCCAAAAGTGGGAAGCCATCAAAATTGGGAAGTCAAGAAAACGTGGGAGGTCATCAAAAATGGGAAGTCATCAAAAGTGGGAAGTCAAAAAAGTGGGAGGTCAAGAAAAAGTGGGAAGTCATCAAAAGTGGGAATTTATCAGAAGTGGGAAGTCATCAAAAGTGGGAAGTCACCGAAAGTGGGAAGTCAAGAAAAAGTGGGAAGTCATGAAAAGTGGGAATTCTCCGAAAAAGGGAAGTCAAGAAAAAGTGGGAAGTCATCAAAAGTGGGAATTTATCAAAAGTGGGAAGTCATCAAAAGTGGGAATTCACCGAAAATGGGAGGTAAAGAAAAAATGGGAAGTCATCAAAAGTGGGAAATCAAGATAAAATGGTAAGTTAAGAAAAAGTGGGAGGTCGTCAAATGTGGGAGGTCTTCAAAAATGGGAAGTCACTGCAAGTGGGAGGTCAAGAAAAAGTGGGAAGTCATCAAAAGTGGGAAGTTATCAAAAGTGGGAAGCCATCAAAAGTGGCGAGTCACCGAAAGGAGGAAGTCAAGAAAAAGTGGGAGGTCATCAAAAGTGGGAATTTATCAAAAATGGGAAGTTATCAAAAGTGGGAAGTCATCAAAAGTGGGAAGTCATCAATAGTGGAAAGTCACTGAAAGGGGGAGGTCAAGAAAAAGTGGAAAGTCATAAAAGTGGGAAGTCAAGAAAAAATGGGGAGTTTTACAAAAGGTAGGAAGTCATCAAAACTGGGAAGTCATCAAAAATGGGAAGTCAAGAAAACGTGGGAACTCATCAAAAATGGGAAGTCATCAAAAGCGGGAAGTCAAAAAAATTGGGAAGTCATCAAAAGTGGGAAGTCAAAAAAAGTGGGAAGTCATCAAAAGTGGGAAGTCATCAAAAATGGGAGGTCACTGAAAGTGGGATATTATAAAAAGTGGGAAGTCATCAAAAGTGGGAAGTCATCAAAAATGGGAAGTCAAGAAAACGTGGGAAGTCATCAAAAATGGGAAGTCATCAAAAGCGGGAAGTCAAAAAAATTGGGAAGTCATCAAAAGTGGGAAGTCAAAAAAGTGGAAAGTCATCAAAAGTGGAAGTCATCAAAGTGGGAAGTCACTGAAAGTGGAGGTCAAGAAAAAGTGGGAAGTCAAGAAAAGGTGGGTAGTCATCAAATGTGGGGAGGCATCAAAATTGGGAAGTCATGAAAACGTGGGAAGTCATCAAAAGGGGGAAGTCACCGAAAGTTGGATGTCAAGAAAAAGTGAGAAGTCATGAAAAGTGGGAAGTCAAAAATTATGGGAAGTTAAGAAAAGTGGGAAGTCGCCAAAGTGGGAAGCCATCAAAATTGGGAAGTCAAGAAAACGTGGGAAGTCATCAAAAATGGGAAGTCATCAAAAGTGGGAAGTCAAAAAAGTGGGAGGTCAAGAAAAAGTGGGAAGTCATCAAAGTGGGAATTTATCAGAAGTGGGAAGTCATCAAAAAGTGGGAAGTCACCGAAAGTGGGAAATCAGAAAAAGTGGGAAGTCATGAAAAGTGGGAATTCTTCCGAAAAAGGGAAGTCAAGAAAAAGTGGGAAGTCATCAAAAGTGGGAATTTATCAAAAGTGGGAAGTCATCAAAAATGGGAATTCACCGAAAATGGGAGGTGAAGAAAAAATGGGAAGTCATCAAAAGTGGGAAATCAAGATAAAATGGTAAGTTAAGAAAAAGTGGGAGGTCGTCAAATGTGGGAGGTCTTCAAAAATGGGAAGTCACTGCAAGTGGGAGGTCAAGAAAAAGTGGGAAGTCATCAAAAGTGGGAAGTTATCAAAAGTGGGAAGCCATCAAAAGTGGCGAGTCACCGAAAGGAGGAAGTCAAGAAAAAGTGGGAGGTCATCAAAAGTGGGAATTTTTCAAAAATGGGAAGTTATCAAAAGTGGGAAGTCATCAAAAGTGGGAAGTCATCAATAGTGGAAAGTCACTGAAAGGGGGAGGTCAAGAAAAAGTGGAAAGTCATAAAAGTGGGAATTCAAGAAAAAATGGGGAGTTTTACAAAAGGTAGGAAGTCATCAAAACTGGGAAGTCATCAAAAATGGGAGGTCAAGAAAAAGTGGGAAGTCATCAAAAGTGGGAAGTTATCAAAAGTGGGAAGTCATCAAAAGTGGGAAGTCATCAAAAGTGGGAAGTCACTGAAAGGGGGAGGTCAAGGAAAAGTGGGAAGTCATAAAAGTGGGAAGTCAAGAAAAAATGGGAAGTTAGGAAAAAGTAGGAAGTAATCAAAACTGGGAAGTCATCAAAAATGGGAAGTCAAGAAAACGTGGGAAGTCATCAAAAATGGGAAGTCATCAAAAGCGGGAAGTCAAAAAAATTGGGAAGTCATCAAAAGTGGGAAGTCAAAAAAGTGGGAAGTCATCAAAAGTGGGAAGTCATCAAAAGTGCGAAGTCACTGAAAGTGGGAGGTCAAGAAAAAGTGGGAAGTCAAGAAAAGGTGGGTAGTCATCAAATGTGGGGAGGCATCAAAATTGGGAAGTCATGAAAACGTGGGAAGTCAAGAAAAAGTGGGAATTCAAGAAAAAGTGGGAAGTCAAGAATAAGTGGGAAGTCAAGAAAAAGTGGGAAGTCAAGAAAAAGTGGGAAGTCATCAAAAGTGGGAATATATCAGAAGTGGAAGTCATCAAAAGGGGGAAGTCACCGAAAGTTGGATGTCAAGAAAAAGTGAGAAGTCATGAAAAGTGGGAAGTCAAGAAATTATGGGAAGTTAAGAAAAAGTGGGAAGTCGTCAAAAGTGGGAAGCCATCAAAATTGGGAAGTCAAGAAACGTGGGAAGTCATCAAAAATGGGAAGTCATCAAAAGTGGGAAGTCAAAAAAGTGGGAGGTCAAGAAAAAGTGGGAAGTCATCAAAAGTGGGAATTTATCAGAAGTGGGAAGTCATCAAAAGTGGGAGGTCACCGAAAGTTGGATGTCAAGAAAAAGTGAGAAGTCATTAAAAGTGGGAAGTCAAGAAATTATGGGAAGTTATAAAGAAGTGGGAAGTCATGAAAAGTTAGAATTTATCAAAAAGTGGGAAGTCATCAAAAGTGGGAAGTCATCAAAAGTGGGAATTTATCAAAAGTGGGAAGTCAGCAATAGTGGAAATTCACCAAAAATGGGAGGACAAGTAAAAGTGGGAAGTCATCAAAACTGGGAAGTCAAGAAAAAATGGTAAGTTAAGAAAAAGTGAGAGGTCGTCCAATGTGGGAAGTCTTCAAAAATGGGAAGTCAAAAAAAGTGGGAAGTCAAAAAAACGTGGGAAGTCATCAAAAGTGGGAAGTTATCAAAAGTGGGAAGCCATCAAAAGTGGGAAGTCGCCGAAAGTGGGAAGTCAAGAAAAAGTTGGAAGTCATGAAAAATGGGAATTTATCAAAAATGGGAAGTCATAAAAAGTGGAAGTCACTGAAAGTGGAGGTCAAGAAAAAGTGGGACGGCATCAAAATAGGGAAGTCAAGAAAACGTGGGAAGTCATCAAAAGTGGGAAGTCAAAAAAAGATGGAAGTTATCAAAAGCGGGAAGTCATAGAAAGTGGGAACTTATCAAAAGTGGGAAGCCATCAAAAGTGGGAACTCACCGAAAGTAGGAAGTCAAGAAAAAGTGGGAAGTCATCAAAAGTGGGAATTTATCAAAAGTGGGAAGTCATCAAAAGTGGGAAGTCATCAAAAGTGGGAAGTCACTGAAAGTGGGAGGTCAAGAAAAAGTGGGAAGTCATCAAAAGTGGGAAGTCAAGAAAAAATGGGAAGTTAAGAAAAAGTAGGATGTCATCAAAACCGGGAAGTCATCAAAAATGGGAAGTCAAGAAAACGTGGGAAGTCATCAAAAATAGGAAGTCACTGAAAGGGGGAGGTCAAAAAAAAGTGGGAAGTCATAAAAGTGGGAAGTCAAGAAAAAATGGGAAGTTAAGAAAAAGTAGGAAGTCATCAAAACTGGGAAGTCATCAAAAATGGGAAGTCAAGAAAACGTGGGAAGTCATCAAAAATGGAAGTCATCAAAAGCGGGAGTCCAAAAATTGGGAAGTCATCAAAAAGTGGGAAGTCAAAAAAAGTGGGAAGTCATCAAAAGTGGGAAGTCATCAAAAGTGGGAAGTCACTGAAGTGGGAGGTCAAGAAAAAGTGGGAAGTCAAGAGAAGGTGGTAGTCATCAAATGTGGGGAGGCATCAAAATTGGGAAGTCATGAAAACGTGGGAAGTCAAGAAAAAGTGGGAATTCAAGAAAAAGTGGGAAGTCAAGAATAATTGGGAAGTGAAGAAAAAGTGGGAAGTCATGAAAAGTGGGAATTTATCAAAAATGGGAAGTCATCAAAAGTGGGAAGTCACTGCAAGTGGGAGGTCAAGAAAAAGTGGGAAGTCATCAAAAGTGGGAAGTTATCAAAAGTGGGAAGTCAAGAAAAGGTGGGAAGTCATCAAAAGTGGGAATATATCAGAAGTGGGAAGTCATCAAAAGTGGGAAGTCACCGAAAGTTGGATGTCAAGAAAAAGTGAGAAGTCATGAAAAGTGGGAAGTGAAGAAATTATGGGAAGTTAAGAAAAAGTGGGAAGTCGTCAAAAGTGGGAAGCCATCAAAATTGGGAAGTCATCAAAAGTGGGATATTATAAAAAGTGGCAAGTCATCAAAAGTGGGAATTCACCGAAAATGGGAAGTGAAGAAAAAGTGGGAAGTCATGAAAGTGGGAATTTATCAAAAATGGGAAGTCATCAAAAGTGGGAGGTCACTGCAAGTGGGAGGTCAAGAAAAAGTGGGAAGTCATCAAAAGTGGGAAGTTATCAAAAGTGGGAAGTCAAGATAAAAGGGTAAGTTAAGAAAAAGTGGGAGGTCGTCAAATGTGGGAAGTCTTCAAAAATGGGAAGTGAAAAAAAGTGCTTAGTCAAGAAAACGTGGCAAGTCATCAAAAGTGGGAAGTTATCAAAAGTGGCAAGCCATCAAATATGGGAAGTCACCAAGAGTGGGAAGTGAAGAAAAAGTGGGAAGTCATGAAAAGTGGGAATTTTATCAAAAATGGGAAGCCATCAAAAGTGGGAAGTCACTGAAAGTGGGAGGTCAAGAAAAAGTGGGAAGTCATCAAAAGTGGAAGTTTATCAGAAGTGGGAAGTCATCAAAAGTGGGAAGTCATTCAAAAGTGGGATATTATAAAAAGTGGCAAGTCATCAAAAGTGGGAATTCACCGAAAATGGAAAGTGAAGAAAAAATGGGAAGTCATGAAAAGTGGGAATTTATCAAAAATGGGAAGTTATCAAAAGTGGGAAGTCATCAAAAGTGGGAAGTCATCAATAGTGGAAAGTCACTGAAAGGGGGAGGTCAGAAAAAGTGGAAGTCATAAAAAGTGGGAAGTCAAGAAAAATGGGGAGTTTTACAAAAAGTAGGAAGTCATCAAAACTGGGAAGTCATCAAAAATGGGAAGTCAAGAAAACGTGGGAAGTCATCAAAAATGGGATGTCATCAAAAGCGGGAAGTCAAAAAAATTGGGAAGTCATCAAAAGTGGGAAGTCAAGAAAAAGTGGGAAGTCAAGAAAAAGTGGGAAGTCATCAAAAGTGGGATATTATAAAAAGTGGCAAGTCATCAAAAGTGGAATTCACCGAAAAGGGGAAGTGAAGAAAAAGTTGGAAGTCATGAAAAGTGGGAAATTTATCAAAATGGGAAGTCATCAAAGTGGGAAGTCACTGCAAGTGGGAGGTCAAGAAAAAAGTGGGAAGTCATCAAAAGTGGGAAGTTATCAAAAGTGCCAAGTCATTAAAAGTGGCAAGTCACCAAAAGTGGCAAGTCATCAAAAGTGGGAAGTTATCAAAAGTGGGAAGTCATCAAAAGTGGGAAGTCATCAAAAATGGGAAGTCAAGAAAACGTGGGAAGTCATCAAAAATGGAAGTCATCAAAAGCGGAAGTCAAAAAATTGGGAAGTCATCAAAAAGTGGGAAGTCAAAAAAGTGGGAAGTCCATCAAAAGTGGAAGTCATCAAAAGTGGGAAGTCACTGAAAGTGGGAGGTCAAGAAAAAGTGGGAAGTCAAGAAAAGGTGGTAGTCATCAAATGTGGGGAGGCATCAAAATTGGAAGTCATGAAAACGTGGGAAGTCAAGAAAAAGTGGAATTCAGAAAAGTGGGAAGTCAAGAATAAGTGGGAAGTCAAGAAAAAGTGGAAGTCAAGAAAAAGTGGGAAGTCATCAAAAGTGGGAATATATCAGAAGTGGGAAGTCATCAAAAGGGGGAAGTCACCGAAAGTTGGATGTCAAGAAAAAGTGAGAGGTCATGAAAAGTGGGAAGTCAAGAAATTATGGGAAGTTAAGAAAAAGTGGGAAGTCGCCAAAAGTGGGAAGCCATCAAAATTGGGAAGTCAAGAAAACGTGGGAAGTCATCAAAAATGGGAAGTCATCAAAGTGGGAAGTCAAAAAGTGGGAGGTCAAGAAAAAGTGGAAGTCATCAAAAGTGGGAATTTATCAGAAGTGGAAGTCATCAAATTGGGAGGTCCCGAAAGTTGGATGTCAAGAAAAGTGAGAAAGTCATTAAAAGTGGGAAGTCAAGAAATTATGGGAAGTTAAGAAGAAGTGGGAAGTCATGAAAAGTAAGAATTTATCAACAATGGGAAGTCATCAAAAGTGGGAAGTCACTGCAAGTGGGAGGTCAAGAAAAAGTTGGAAGTCATCAAAAGTGGGAAGTTATCGAAAGTGCCAAGTCATCAAAAGTGGCAAGTCACCAAAAGTAGGAAGTCAAGAAAAAGTGGAGGTCATCAAAAGTGGGAATTTATCAAAAAGTGGGAAGTCATCAAAAGTGGGAAGTCATCAAAAGTGGGAAGTCATCAAAAGTGGGAAGTCACTGCAACTGGGAGGTCAAGAAAATGGGAAGTCATCGAAAGTGGGAAGTTATCAAAAAGTGGGAACCATCAAAAGTGGCAAGTCACCGAAAGTAGGAAATCAAGAAAAATGGGAGGTCATCAAAAGTGGGAATTTATCAAAAATGGGAAGTCATCAAAAGTGGAAGTCATCAAAAGTGGGATATTATAAAAAGTGGCAAGTCATCAAAAGTGGGAAGTTATCAAAAGTGGGAAGTCATCAAAAGTGGGAAGTCATCAAAATGGAAGTCAAGAAAACGTGGGAAGTCATCAAAAATGGGAAGTCATCAAAAGCGGGAAGTCAAAAAAATTGGGAAGTCATCAAAAGTGGGAAGTCAAAAAAGTGGGAAGTCATCAAAAGTGGGAAGTCATCAAAAGTGGGAAGTCACTGAAAGTGGGAGGTCAAGAAAAAGTGGGAAGTCAAGAAAATGGTGGGTAGTCATCAAATGTGGGAGGCATCAAAATTGGGAAGTCATGAAAACGTGGAAGTCAAGAAAAGTGGGAATTCAAGAAAAAGTGGGAAGTCAAGAATAAGTGGGAAGTCAAGAAAAAGTGGAAGTCAAGAAAAACTGGGAAGTCATCAAAAGTGGGAATATATCAGAAGTGGAAGTCATCAAAGGGGGAAGTCACCGAAAGTTGGATGTCAAGAAAAAGTGAGAAGTCATGAAAAGTGGGAAGTCAAGAAATTATGGGAAATTAAGAAAAAGTGGGAAGTCGCCAAAAGTGGGAAGCCATCAAAATTGGGAAGTCAAGAAAACGTGGGAAGTCATCAAAAGTGGGAATCATCAAAAATGGGAAGTCAAAAAAGTGGGAGGTCAGAGAAAAAGTGGAAGTCATCAAAAAGTGGGAATTTATCAGAAGTGGAAGTCATCAAATGTGGGAGGTCACCGAAAGTTGGAGTGTCAAGAAAAGTGAGAAGTCATTAAAAGTGGGAAGTCAAGAAATTATGGGAAGTAAGAAGAAGTGGGAAGTCATGAAAAGTAAGAATTTATCAACAATGGGAAGTCATCAAAAGTGGGAAGTCATCAAAAGTGGGAATTTATCAAAAGTGGGAAGTCAGCAATAGTGGAAATTCACCAAAAGTGGGAGGACAAGGAAAAGTGGGAAGTCATCAAAACTCGGAAGTCAAGAAAAAATGGTAAGTTAAGAAAAAGTGGGAGGTCGTCAAATGTGGGGTCTTCAAAAATGGGAAGTCAAAAAAAGTGGGAAGTCAAAAAAACGTGGAAGTCATCAAAAGTGGGAAGTCAAAAAAGTGGAAGTCATCAAAAGTGGGAAGGCATAAAAATTGGGGAGTCATGAAAACGTGGGAAGTCAAGAAAAAGTTGCAAGTCAAGAAAAAGTGGAAAGTCAAAAAAAAGTGGGAAGTCATCAAAAGTGGGAATTTATCAAAAGTGGGAAGTCATCAAAAGTGGGAAGTTATCAAAAGTGGCAAGCCATCAAATATGGGAAGTCACCGAAAGTGGAAAGTGAAGAAAAAGTGGGAAGTCATGAAAAGTGGGAATTTATCAAAAATGGGAACCATCAAAGGTGGGAGTCACTAAAGTGGAAGGTCAAAAAAAGTGGGAAGTCATGGAAAAGTGAAATTTATCACAAGTGGGAAGTCATCAAAAGTGGAAAGTCACCGAAAGTTGGATTTCAAGAAAAAGTGAGAAGTCATCAAAAGTGGGAAGTCAAGAAAAAATGGAAGTTAAGAAAGTAGGATGTCATCAAAACCGGGAAGTCATCAAAAATGGGAAGTCAAGAAAAAGTGGGAAGTCATCAAAATGGGAAGTCATCAAAAGTGGGAAGTCAAAAAAGTGGGAAGTCATCAAAAGTGGGAAGGCATAAAAATTGGTCATGAAACGTGGGAAGTCAAGAAAAAGTTGCAAGTCAAGAAAAAGTGGAAAGTCAAGAAAAAGTGGGAAGTCATCAAAAGTGGGAATTTATCAAAAGTGGGAAGTCATCAAAAGTGGGAAGTTATCAAAAGTGGCAAGCCATCAAATATGGGAAAGTCACCGAAAGTGGGAAGTGAAGAAAAAGTGGGAAGTCATGAAAAGTGGGAATTTATCAAAAATGGGAAGCCATCAAAGGTGGGAAGTCACTGAAAGTGGGAGGTCAAGAAAAAGTGGAAGTCATCAAAAGTGGAAATTTATCAAGAAGTGGGAAGTCATCAAAAGTGGAAAGTCACCGAAAGTTGGATTTCAAGAAAAAGTGAGAAGTCATCAAAAGTGGGAAGTCAAGAAGTTATGGAAGTTAAGAAAATGTGGAAGTCGTCAAAAGTGGGAAGCAATCAAAATTGGGAAGTCATGAAAACGTGGGAAGTCATCCGAAAGTGGAATTTATCAAAAGTGGGAAGTCATCAAAAGTGGGAGGTCATCAAAAGTGGGAATTTATCAAAAGTGGGAAGTCATCAAAAGTGGGAAGTCACCGAAAATGGGAAGTGAAGAAAAAGTGGGAAGTCATGAAAAGTGGGAATTTATCAAAAATGGGAAGTCATCAAAAGTGGGAAGTCACTGCAAGTGGGAGGTCAAGAAAAAGTATGAAGTCATCAAAATGGGAAGTTATCAAAAGTGGGAAGTCATCAAAAGTGGGAAGTCATCAAAATGGGAAGTCACTGAAAGGGGAGGTCAAGAAAAAGTGGAAGAGATAAAAGTGGAAGTGAAGAAAAAATGGGAAGTTAGGAAAAAGTAGGAAGTCATCAAAACTTGGAAGTCATCAAAAATGGGAAGTCAAGAAAACGTGGGAAGTCATCAAAAATGGAAGTTATCAAAAGCGGGAAGTCAAAAAAATTGGAAGTCATCAAAAGTGGGAAGTCAAAAAAAGTGGGAAGTCATCAAAAGTGGGAAGTCACTGAAAGTGGGAGGTCAAGAAAAAGTGGGAAGTCAAGAAAAAGTGGGTAGTCATCAAATGTGGGAGGCATCAAAATTGGGAAGTCATGAAAACGTGGGAAGTCAAGAAAAAGTGGGAATTCAAGAAAAAGTGGGAAGTCAAGAATAAGTGGGAAGTCAAGAAAAAGTGGGAACTCAAGGTCAAAAAGTGGGAATATATCAGAAGTGGGAAGTCATCAAAAGTGGGAAGTCACCGAAAGTTGGATTCAAGAAAAAGTGAGAAGTCATGAAAAGGGGAGGGAAGAAATTATGGAAGTTAAGAAAAAGTGGAAGTCGTCAAAAGTGGGAAGCCATCAAAATTGGAAGTCATCAAAAGTGGGATATTATAAAAAGTGGCAAGTCATCAAAAGTGGGACTTCCCCGAAAATGGGAAGTGAAGAAAAAGTGGGAAGTCATGAAAAGTGGGAATTTATACAAAATGGGAAGTCATCAAAAGTGGGAAGTCACTGCAAGTGGGAGGTCAAGAAAAAGTGGGAAGTCATCAAAGTGGGAAGTTATCAAAAGTGGGAAGTCATCAAAAGTGGGAAGTCATCAAAAGTGGGAAGTCACTGAAAGGGGGAGGTCAAAAAAAGTGGGAAGTCATAAAAGTGGGAAGTCAAGATAAAAATGGGAAGTTAAGAAAAAGTAGGAAGTCATCAAAACTGGGAAGTCATCAAAATGGGAAGTCAAGAAAACGTGGGAAGTCATCAAAAATGGGTTGTCATCAAAAGCGGGAAGTCAAAAAAATGGGAAGTCATCAAAAGTGGGAAGTCAAAAAAAGTGGGAAGTCATCAAAAATGGGAAGTCATAAAAGTGGGAAGTCACTGCAAGTGGAGGTCAGAAAAGTGGGAAGTCATCAAAAGTGGGAGTTATCAAAAATTGGGAAGTCATCAAAAGTGGGAAGTCATCAAAATGGGAAATCACTGAAAGGGGGAGGTCAAGAAAAAGTGGGAAGTCCATAAAAGTATGATGTCAAGAAAAAAGGGGAAGTTAAGAAAAAGTAGGAAGTCATCAAAACTGGGAGTCATCAAAATGGGAAGTCAGAAAACGTGGGAAGTCATCAAAAATGAGAAGTCATCAAAAAGTGGGAGTCATCAAAGTGGGAAGTCATCAAAGTGGGAAGTCACTGAAGTGGGAGGTCAAGAAAAAGTGGGAAGTCAAGAAAAGGTGGGTAGTCATCAAATGTGGGGAGGCATCAAATTGGGAAGTCATGAAAACGTGGGAAGTCAAGAAAAGTGGGAATTCAGAAAGAGTGGGAAGTCAAGAATAAGTGGGATGTCAAGAAAAAGTGGGAAGTCAAGAAAATGCGGGAAGTCATCAAAGTGGGAATATATCAGAAGTGGGAAGTCATCAATGTGGGAAGTCCCGAAAGTTGGATGTCAAGAAAAAGTGAGAAGTCATGTAAAGTGGGAAGTCAAGAAATTATGGGAAGTTAAAAAAAGTGGGAAGTCGTCAAAAGTGGGAAGCCATCAAAATTGGGAAGTAAAGAAAACGTGGGAACTCATCAAAAGTGGGAAGTCATCAAAAGTGGGAAGTCAAAAAAAGATGAAGTTATCAAAAGCGGGAAGTCATAGAAAGTGGGAAGTTATCAAAAGTGGGAAGCCATCAAAAGTGGAAGTCACCGAAAGTAGGAAGTCAAGAAAAAGTGGGAAGTCATCAAAAGTGGGAATTTATCAAAAGTGAAAAGTCATCAAAAGTGGGAAGTCATCAAAAGTGGGAAGCCACTGAAAGTGGGAGGTTATGAAAAAGTGGGAAGTCATCAAAAGTGGGAAGTCAAGAAAAAATGGGAAGTTAAGAAAAAGTAGGATGTCATCAAAACCGGGAAGTCATCGAAAATGGGAAGTCAAGAAAAACGTGGGAAGTCATCAAAAATGGGAAGTCATCAAAGGTGGGAAGTCAAAAAAGTGGGAAGTCATCAAAAGTGGGAAGGCATAAAAATTGGGAGGTCATGAAAACGTGGGAAGTCAAGAAAAAGTTGGAAGTCAAGAAAAAATGGGAAGTCAAGAAAAAGTGGGAAGTCATCAACAGTGGGAATTTATCAAAAGTGGGAAGTCATCAAAAGTGGGAATTCACCGAAAATGGGAGGTGAAAAAAAAATGGGAAGTCATCAAAAGTGGGAAGTCAAGAAAAAATGGTAAGTTAAGAAAAAGTGGGAGGTCATCAAATGTGGGAAGTCTTCAAAAATTGGAAGTCAAAAAAAGTGGGATATTATAAAAAGTGGCAAGTCATCAAAAGTGGGACTTCACCGAAAATGGGAAGTGAAGAAAAAGTGGGAAGTCATGAAAAGTGGGAATTTATCAAAAATGGGAAGTCATCAAAAGTGGGAAGTCACTGCAAGTGGGAGGTCAGGAAAAAGTGGGAAGTCATCAAAAGTGGGACTTCACCGAAAATGGGAAGTGAAGAAAAAGTGGGAAGTCATGAAAAGTGGGAATTTATCAAAAATGGGAAGTCATGAAAAGTGGGAAGCCACTGAAAGTGGGAGGTTATGAAAAAGTGGGAAGTCATCAAAAGTGGGAAGTCAAGAAAAAATGGGAAGTTAAGAAAACGTAGGATGTCATCAAAACCGGGAAGTCATCGAAAATGGGAAGTCAAGAAAACGTGGGAAGTCATCAAAAATGGGAAGTCATCAAAAGTGGGAAGTCAAAAAAGTGGGAAGTCATCAAAAGTGGGAAGGCATAAAAATTGGGAGGTCATGAAAACGTGGGAAGTCAAGAAAAAGTTTGGAAGTCAAGAAAAATGGAAGTCAAGAAAAAGTGGGAATTCATCAACAGGAATTTATCAAAAGTGGGAAGTCATCAAAAGTGGGAATTCACCGAAAATGGGAGGTGAAAAAAAAATGGGAAGTCATCAAAAGTGGGAAGTCAAGAAAAAATGGTAAGTTAAGAAAAAGTGGGAGGTCATCAAATGTGGGAAGTCTTCAAAAATTGGAAGTCAAAAAAAGTGGGATATTATAAAAAGTGGCAAGTCATCAAAAGTGGGACTTCACCGAAAATGGGAAGTGAAGAAAAAGTGGGAAGTCATGAAAAGTGGGAATTTATCAAAAATGGCAAGTCATCAAAAGTGGGAAGTCACTGCAAGTGGGAGGTCAAGAAAAAGTGGGAAGTCATCAAAAGTGGGAAGTTATCAAAAGTGGGAAGTCATCAAAGTGGGAAGTCATCAAAAGTGGGAAGTCACTGAAAAGGGGAGGTCAAGAAAAAGTGGGAAGTCATAAAAGTGGGAAGTCAAGAAAAAATGGGAAGTTAAGAAAAAGTAGGAAGTCATCAAAACTGGGTTGTCATCAAAAGCGGGAAGTCAAAAAAATTGGGAAGTCATCAAAAGTTGGAAGTCAAAAAAAGTGGGAAGTCATCAAAAATGGGAAGTCATCAAAAGTGGGAAGTCACTGCAAGTGGGAGGTCAAGAAAAAGTGGGAAGTCATCAAAAGTGGGAAGTTATCAAAATTGGGAAGTCATCAAAAGTGGGAAGTCATCAAAAATGGGAAATCACTGAAAGGGGGAGGTCAAGAAAAAGTGGGAAGTCATAAAAGTATGATGTCAAGAAAAAAGGGGAAGTTAAGAAAAAGTAGGAAGTCATCAAAACTGGGAAGTCATCAAAAATGGGAAGTCAAGAAAACGTGGGAAGTCATCAAAAATGAGAAGTCATCAAAAGTGGGAAGTCATCAAAAGTGGGAAGTCATCAAAAGTGGGAAGTCACTGAAAGTGGGAGGTCAAGAAAAAGTGGGAAGTCAAGAAAAAGGTGGTAGTCATCAAATGTGGGGAGGCATCAAAATTGGAAGTCATGAACGTGGGAAGTCAAGAAAAAGTGGGAATTCAAGAAAGAGTGGGAAGTCAAGAATAAGTGGGATGTCAAGAAAAAGTGGGAAGTCAAGAAAATGCGGGAAGTCATCAAAAGTGGGAATATATCAGAAGTGGGAAGTCATCAAATGTGGGAAGTCACCGAAAGTTGGATGTCAAGAAAAAGTGAGAAGTCATGTAAAGTGGGAAGTCAAGAAATTATGGGAAGTTAAAAAAAAGTGGGAAGTCGTCAAAAGTGGGAAGCCATCAAAATTGGGAAGTAAAGAAAAACGTGGGAACTCATCAAAAGTGGGAAGTCATCAAAAGTGGGAAGTCAAAAAAAGATGGAAGTTATCAAAAGCGGGAAGTCATAGAAAGTGGGAAGTTATCAAAAGTGGGAAGCCATCAAAAGTGGGAAGTCACCGAAAGTAGGAAGTCAAGAAAAAGTGGGAAGTCATCAAAAGTGGGAATTTATCAAAGTGAAAAGTCATCAAAAGTGGGAAGTCATCAAAAGTGGGAAGCCACTGAAAGTGGGAGGTTATGAAAAGTGGAAGTCATCAAAAGTGGGAAGTCAAGAAAAATGGGAAGTTAAGAAAAGTAGGATGTCATCAAAACCGGGAAGTCATCGAAAATGGGAAGTCAAGAAAACGTGGAAGTCATCAAAAATGGGAAGTCATCAAAGGTGGGAAGTCAAAAAAAGTGGGAAGTCATCAAAAGTGGGAAGGCATAAAAATTGGGAGGTCATGAAAACGTGGGAAGTCAAGAAAAGTTGGAAGTCAAGAAAAAATGGGAAGTCAAGAAAAAGTGGGAAGTCATCAACAGTGGGAATTTATCAAAAGTGGGAAGTCATCAAAAGTGGGAATTCACCGAAATGGGAGGTGAAAAAAAAATGGGAAGTCATCAAAAGTGGGAAGTCAAGAAAAAATGGTAAGTTAAGAAAAAGTGGGAGGTCACAAATGTGGGAAGTCTTCAAAAATTGGAAGTCAAAAAAGTGGGATATTATAAAAAGTGGCAAGTCATCAAAAGTGGGGACTTCACCGAAAATGGAAGTGAAGAAAAAGTGGGAAGTCATGAAAAGTGGGAATTTATCAAAAATGGGAAGTCATCAAAAGTGGGAAGTCACTGCAAGTGGGAGGTCAAGAAAAAGTGGGAAGTCATCAAAAGTGGGACTTCACCGAAAATGGGAAGTGAAGAAAAAGTGGGAAGTCATGAAAAGTGGGAATTTATCAAAAATGGGAAGTCATGAAAAGTGGGAAGCCACTGAAAGTGGGAGGTTATGAAAAAGTGGGAAGTCATCAAAAGTGGAAGTCGAGAAAAAAATGGGAAGTTAAGAAAACGTAGGATGTCATCAAAACCGGGAAGTCATCGAAAATGGAAGTCAAGAAAACGGGAAGTCATCAAAAATGGGAAGTCATCAAAAGTGGGAAGTCAAAAAGTGGGAAGTCATCAAAAGTGGGAAGGCATAAAAATTGGGAGGTCATGAAAACGTGGGAAGTCAAGAAAAAGTTGGAAGTCAAGAAAAAGTGGGAAGTCAAGAAAAAGTGGGAATTCATCAACAGTGGGAATTTATCAAAAGTGGGAAGTCATCAAAAGTGGGAATTCACCGAAAATGGGAGTGAAAAAAAATGGGAAGTCATCAAAAGTGGAAGTCAAGAAAAAATGGTAAGTTAAGAAAAAGTGGGAGGTCATCAAATGTGGGAAGTCTTCAAAAATTGGAAGTCAAAAAAAGTGGGATATTATAAAAAGTGGCAAGTCATCAAAAGTGGGACTTCACCGAAAATGGGAAGTGAGAAAAAGTGGGAAGTCATGAAAGTGGGAATTTATCAAAAATGGCAAGTCATCAAAAGTGGGAAGTCACTGCAAGTGGGAGGTCAAGAAAAAGTGGGAAGTCATCAAAAGTGGGAAGTTATCAAAAGTGGGAAGTCATCAAAAGTGGGAAGTCATCAAAAGTGGGAAGTCACTGAAAAGGGGAGGTCAAGAAAAAGTGGGAAGTCATAAAAGTGGGAAGTCAAGAAAAAATGGGAAGTTAAGAAAAAGTAGGAAGTCATCAAAACTGGAAGTCATCAAAAATGGGAAGTCAAGAAACGTGGGAAGTCATCAAAATGGGAAGTCATCAAAAGCGGGAAGTCAAAAAAATTGGGAAGTCATCAAAAGTGGAAGTCAAAAAAAGTGGGAAGTCATCAAAAGTGGGAAGTCATCAAAAGTGGGAAGTCACTGAAAGTGGGAGGTCAAGAAAAAGTGGGAAGTCAAGAAAAAGGTAGGTAGTCATCAAATGTGGGGAGAGCATCAAAATTGGGAAGTCATGAAACGGGAAGTCAAGAAAAAGTGGAATTCAAGAAAAAGTGGGAAGTCAAGAATAAGTGGGAAGTCAGGAAAAAGTGGGAAGTCAAGAAAAAGTGGGAAGTCATCAAAAGTGGGAATATATCAGAAGTGGGAAGTCATTAAAAGTGGGAAGTCACCGAAAGGTGGATGTCAAGAAAAAGTGAGAAATCATGAAAAGTGGGAAGTGAAGAAATTATGGGAAGTTAAGAAAAGGGAAGTCGTCAAAAGTGGGAAGCCATCAAAATTGGGAATCATCAAAAGTGGGATATTATAAAAAGTGGCAAGTCATGAAAAGTGGGAATTCACCGAAAATGGGAAGTGAAGAAAAAGTGGGAAATCATGAAAAGTGGGAATTTATCAAAATGGGAAGTATCAAAAGTGGGAAGTCACTGCAAGTGGGAGGTCAAGAAAAGTGGGAAGTCATCAAAAGTGGAAGTTATCAAAAGTGGGAAGTCATCAAAAGTGGGAAGTCATCAAAAGTGGAAATCACTGAAAGGGGGAGGTCAAGAAAAAGTGGGAAGTCATAAAGTATGAAGTCAAGAAAAAAAGGGGAATTAAGAAAAGTAGGAAGTCATCAAACTGGGAAGTCATCAAAATGGAGTCAAGAAACGTGGGAAGTCATCAAAATTGGGAAGTCATCAAAAGCGGGAAGTCAAAAAAATTGGGAAGTCATCAAAAGTGGGAAGTCAAAAAAAGTGGGAATATATCAGAAGTGGGAAGTCATCAAAAGTGGAAATCACCGAAAGTTGGATGTCAAGAAAAAGTGAGAAGTCATGAAAAGTGGGAAGTCAAGAAATTATGGGAATTTAAGAAAAAGTGGGAAGTCGTCAAAGTGGGAAGCCATCAAAATTGGGAAGTCAAGAAAACGTGTGAACTCATCAAAAGTGGGAGGTCATCAAAAGTGGGAAATCAAAAAAAGATGGAAGTTATCAAAAGCGGGAAGTCATAGAAAGTGGGAAGTTATCAAATATGGGAAGGCACCAAGAGTGGGAAGTGAAGAAAAAGTGGGAAGTCATGAAAAGTGGGAATTTATCAAAAATGGGAACCCATCAAAAGTGGGAAGTCACTGAAAGTGGGAGGTCAAGAAAAAGTGCGAAGTCATCAAAAGTG
>RQOL01000789.1:0-18534 GCA_013076295.1 Sanderia malayensis | reverse complement strand
GTCACGTGACCAAACTGAGTGCACGCCAAGGCCAAGGCCTTTGTCATAATCACAACAAACAGAGTAGGCGCGTTGTAGAAAATGAAAAAGTTGATGAAGTAATCAAGTAATAAAATTAGTAAAATGTTATAAAGTTGACATTTTAAAATGCCTGGAGCAAACTGCGCGTTTCCAGGATGTGAAACAAGTCGAAGGAAGCACTACGCGGGGATTTCTATCTTTGGTGTTTGGCAAAGGCAGTCACCCGATTTCGTGGCTTGGCGGGAAGCCAAGATCAATATCATCAAAAAATATCGGGGAGTTGACGAGAGTTTCAAGAGGCAGATTAATTCTGGAAAAATTTATACTTGTGAGAAACATTACGAGGTGGAAGATATTGAATATACAAGTAAGTAAAATTACAATATATTAGTGCACATGTTCCATAAACAGGCGAGCAGACAGGCACGCCTACAAAGTGAGGTACACCCACGTTGGTAATTGACTTTGCTTGTTCTCGCCCTAACATGTTTATTATCATAAATTTAAATTCTTATTTTTGTCTTGCAGAGACTGGAAAGAAAGTTCTCAGATTTGGAGCTTTTCCCACAATCAATCTGCCTCAAAAGTCACATCCTGCCAAAGTTGCAACCGAGAGAAGGCATCTAAATATTGTAAAAGAGTACCCTATAGTTGAAGAGCAAAAAGGTCCTTGTTACAAGGATTTTAAAGAATTCGATCCGAGTTGCGAAATTAAAACTGCATCCATGGGAGGTTGACTTCAAAGAGAATATTTCTTTTAAGTTGTATGCTGAACAGCCATATGCCATTCCACAATTTGATGTCATTATAGAGAAAAGTCTTAAAGTGCTAATGCAACGAAATTTGACATATCGATTTTTTTATTTTAAATGAAAGCCAAAGATGTACTGATTAGTTTGATGCAATTTTGACGTGCATCTGACAAGTATAAGTTACTTTAATTTCACCTTGAATCAGGCCACCTTTTGCGAAAAATAATGCAACGCTGTGACGTCACAGTGATGACCCATATTATTTCTCGCAATGGAAGTCAATGGGTTTTTTCGAACGTCGTTTGGTTTTTTTTTAATAACTCCACTCAGGGTGGGGATATTTGAGCTCCGGCTGAACCAACATAAGGGCGAATCTTTTAGCCGTCGCTTTGAAAAAAATTGGTGTCATTTTGTTTAACGTTAGAGACACAATTTAAGTTTGAAAATGGGTACCTCCAAAAATTGTGACGTCATCCCGCGTCGCCATTGTTGCTTCGAGTTGCTGTGGAACGACACGTAGCCCTGGTTTGGCTTATCCCAGGTCTTATTTTTTGTAATAACTTATTTTAGCTCAAAATTGCAGACATTGAATTATTTTAGAAACTTCGGAAATTAAAATTCCTTCGATATCACCCCAAAAAGCTAAATCTTCTGACATTTGTTTTGGTTGGCTCGGGCCTAACCACTCCGGGCGAGGAGTGCTTAGGCCCGAGTAAAGCTGAGAGTAACACGGGTTGGTTTACGAGCTTGTTTACTGCATCTATTGCAGGAATAGCGTTTGATTTTAGCTTTAATCTCATCTTTAATTCTTTCCCAATATCTCTCTTTACTTCAAAGCAAAAATGAGCGCTATAATGAATAAAATCCTGCTCTCCTAGTCGGTGGTGCGAATGATGTCTGTCTCCTGAACTCCTTAAAAAGACCTTGTTCTGTTTGATTGGTTTTGAAATACTATCAGCAACATTATGAAACGATACTTTTTCGCAACACTGAGTAATCGTACAATTGTCTCCGTTATGTATCTCTACGACATGTAAATAGTTTTATGATTTATTTGCTCCCGAGACGAGATACCCGTCATGTGTGTGCTCGCTCACAGCTCGCCATGTCGAATTTCAATAGAAGGAAGCCTGCTTGACGTTGCAGACGCGACGTTTGATGACATCACAGTGATGTTCAGTTTTCGCACGAAAAAGGTCAAAATTGCCTACTTTGAAGGTTAATAGCGAAAAAAGTATACATAATTTGCAAATTTTATTTGCGCCACGTTAATCAGTGCATTGAAATCTATAGATTTTTGAAATAAAAACACTATGTAAAAATTCGTTGCATTAGCACTTTAAATTTACATGTGTGATATATGGTTGGCTACTTCCCGATGACCTGAAATATATGATGAATTCAGTCGAAGTTTGCAAAATGTGACTATATCGGTCCTGTTACATAAAGTCCAGCAATTTCAACTCTGTCATGGATCGACTAAAACAGATGATGAATTAGTTGACCATACTATTCCATATAAAGTGATTCTGGGAAATGAGAATATTCCACCTTGCAACAAAATGCCTAATTTTGCTGCAAGATAAGAGAATGTGTGGTAACTGCAGCGCGCATGAAAAAAAGATTGAAACAAAAGCCATTAAAAAGAGTCACCAAATAAATACCCCAGCAAAGCTTAATGCTCCTATCACAGTTTCCCATCCAAATCGTGTGAAATTAGCTTTACAAGCTCAAAGGCTAAAGTGTTCCCAGCTAGAGAAAGAAATTGCAAGGATGAAGCTTGACATTCAATCTGCTGGTGTTCACGTCCCTTCTGACCTGAGCCAAGATATCAAAGCCCTGATAAATAATTATGATGGCACAGTTACCCCCTTTATGAGATTATTTTGGGAGCAGCAACAGCCGTGCTTTCAAGGAAACCCTCATGTAGTGAGATTCTATCCCATGATAATCAGATTTTGTTTGTCCCTGGCTGCCAAATCTGCTTCTGCCTGTGATGAGCTGAGGAGCTCCAAAGTTCTTACATTACCTAGCAGAAGGACTCTTAGAGATTACCGAAATGCGATCAAACCAAAAGTGGGTTTTAATGCTGCTGTTGTTGAAGAATTGTCCAGAGAAACTCAAAACTTGCAAGGACCTCAACGATACGTTACACTCGCTTTTGATGAAATGAAGATACAGTCAAAACTTGTTTTTGACAAGCACACCAAAGAGTTAATTGGGTTTGTAGATCTTGGGGACCCAGATTTGAATTTTGCTTGCTTTGAAAAGGCAGAAGAGCTTGCAACGCATGTTCTTGTTTTTTATGTTCATGGTTTAGCAAGTGATTTGAAATTCAATTTGGCATACTTCGCCACTAGCTGTTTAACATCATTCAAGATTATGTCACTCTTCTGGAAAGCTGTTTCTATTTTGGAACTTTCCTGTTCTCTTCCAGTTATCGCAGCCGTTTGTGATGGGGCTTCATCCAATCGCAAGTTTTTTAAGATGCACGAGAAGCTGAGTGGTGAAACCAACGATTCAGTTACATACAGGACTGTCAACCTGTATGCACCAGATCGATATCTGTGGTTCTTTGCAGATGCTTTACATCTAGTAAAAACTGCAAGAAATTGCTTGTATCATTCTGGAAATAACAAGCCAAGATTGATGTGGATGAATGGCAAGCACCTGATGTGGAATCACTTGTGTCAAATCGTAAATTATGACATTGCCAATGGACTGAAGATTTGTCCAAAGCTTACAAAGGAGCATACAGAACTAACCTCGTATTCTGTAATGAACGTACGTTTAGCCGCTCAAGCTTTAAGTGAAACAAGTGCCAACGTGCTCAGTGAATACTATGGCAATGCTGTGGAGAGTACTGCTCTTTTTTGCAGAAACATGGATAGTTTCTTTGATATATTCAATGTACGGAGCCCAAGAGAAGGTGCAATAAAACGAAAAGAGTCTCTGAAACCGTTTGTCAGCTGTACAGATGCCAGGTTTGATTGGCTTTGGCAGGAATTTCTTCCATATTTAGAGGAATGGAAGAAAAGTGTGGAGAGCACACCTTACAAAGCAAGTGAAAAAGCTAAGATGTTTATATCCCTTCAAACATTTGAAGGCCTGAACATTTGGGAGCTGCTTGGGTGCTTTTCTTTGATGTGTTTTGTCAAACCACCCTTCGTTTTATAAGTCTTCTGGGAGGTGTCGCAGCATAGAAGTTTGTCGTCCATAATCTAAGATAAAAAAGGGTGAATTTAACTATTAGATTTCTAAATGCAGGATCAGTTCAGAATCTAACAGCCAAACTCAAGGCGGGCAGTTAGATGATATGATTGACGGTTGGCGAGGGCCTAAATTCCATTGACAATTGACCAAATTAGAAGTCACATGTATCTGGCACAGAAAAGGAACATGCTGTCAGCCAATGACCAAGAAAATCTATCAAAAAAGGTAAAAAAAAAACCGTAGAGAAAAAATAAAAATCTTATATCACTTGAATCGGTACATGTACAATCACAAATACCTTGATAGCAGGATTATCGATTGAATATCTTAAGAAGTCAACAATATTGCCATTTATTTGATATAACATATACGATACAGCAATGTCTGATTTTTCAGGCTGACATTTGGAGAAAACAGTATCCAAAAGATCGATTTTTTGTCAACTACGACAAACTAATGAATGAAACGAAGAAACAAGTACATTTATGTTTATTTCGCAAACAGAATCCCGGAAGATGCTTCTTGAAAGGTATGGTGATATTTGTTTGTTGGATGCCACATACAAAACAATGCGCTATGCAATGCCTCTGTTTTTCTTGTGCCTTCGGACAAATGTGAACTATGAAGTAGTAGATGCTTTTATCTGCCAAAGCAAAAAAACGCTTGAAATCAAAAGAGCATTTTCTATAATAAAAGAATGAAATGAAGGATGGCATCCACGATATTTCATGAGCGATTTCAATGAAAAAGAAATTAATGCCATCGAAACAGTTTTCGAAGCCAGTGATTGCTTCATGATGGAGCAATGTGATTACCTTTGTGATTTCCACAGAGAACAAGCTTGGACCTGATGGACATCTAAATCGAAAAACGGAGTATCACGAATGGAAGGAAGAGGTTCTTTGTCGCCTCCAAAGAAGAGCAGGGGCTGACAATGAAGATAAATACAAATCAGCAGTTCAGCACTTAAAAGCATTGACGATCTGGACAAATAATACCAATCTTCAAAATTGGATGAATAATGTTTGGCTACCGCAGCACAAAGTATGTAACAAACATAATATATAATAATCATTAAGAAATACAATAAATTAACATTCGCAATAGACGTTCAATTGATGCAATTTACAACATACCAATATTAATAATGTTTATTACAGGTTTCTTGCGAATTTTGAGGTGTATATGATATACATTTAATTCAGGAATATCTCAAATGAGGATTACAAACACTTTGTTCGGAATACTACGTTTTTAACAGTGTTATGACTTTGGATCAGAAATAGCTGCAACTTGCCAATTACTATTTTAATCACCACAAGTGAAAAATATCTTGAAGCCGAAATCCAAACTTCCCATAACACTTTTTCAGTGATGGGACTTTTTCATTTAGAGCTAACAGCTTCCAAGTTTTAATAAAAACCAACCAGTGCCTAATTTAAGGGACTTTCACAATACCACTAATTAAGCCTAAAAATGTTTAGGGCCCCTTTAGGGGGGGGGGCAAAAAATTTTAAAACTGAATGCCATAGATTGGCTAAAAATGCATTTCCGACACATAAAGTGATTAGAATATGATGTGAAAAAACACCTCATGGAGGAATGAAATTTACATTTACTTTTAAGGTTTTCTAATAAACATAACACATAGAGAGTCACAACTAATCGGATCATAAAGTTGAAATCACATGTACATTTAATCAAAGCAAATAACATTAGTTACCAACAATAAACCTAAATGTCCAAGGGTAACAGTTTCCATGTAGATTCAAAACTTGACTTGCTTTGGTTTTTGGCTTTTTTCAGTATTTTGCCGCTGACGGAAATCCTCTGCCTCTTTGAATACACCAACGAACCAGCTTTGCTGTTTTGCTTTCTCTGGGCATCTTGCTCTTCGTTCCTTGTCTGTGATCCAATCAAGAGCAGCCTGTGATGGATCAAAAGTGTCTAAGTCGCTCATATTTTGGACCACATGAAGATAGTTTCGCAAAGTGGTGGATGATAAGGATGATCTATCTGAAGTCTTAAGTTTATTGTATGTACTAATGAGCCTCTCTACATCAGCAGAGTGTGGTTTGGCAGCTACAAGACAAGCAATCGCGATTGTCAGCACTGGGTATTGCTTTTCTGATGTCAGACAACTCAGTAAGGGCTTGGTACAAAGCGACTGCAGTTGTTCCATTTCTGAAGCTTCTTTGTATTCACTTACAATATCCACAAGTGGTAAGTCGGGGCAAATGACCTTGTGGCATGCTCGCAGTTGCTCATTTGTTGGGCTGGAACTTAACTGCCTGAGAGGACTTAGTGCGGCTCCAAACTATCATCATCAAGACGATTAACCAGGAAATTGATTAATGACTGATTACCATTGCCAACCAGAGGAAATCATTTATCAACAGCTACAAACTGTTGAGATCTTCTCCATCAGATTAAAACTTGACGTATTTAGTAGATGACGCCAGTGTCCTTTCATGTTTAAAGGATCGATCAATCAATCATCAATCAATCATAATTTATTTGTTAATGCAGGTTAAAAAGTGGCAGCCTCGAGATGGCTGATGTGGACCTGCAAAATTAAAAGTATATACATGACTAAAATGGTAAAATTAGGAATAAGTTAACACTGTTCATGAATTTGCTTCGATTTAAAATACGACTAGCTATCCTAATACAATGCGACATCTTGGTTTAAATTTGTTAATAGTATATATAATTTTTCAAATCCTTGTTTCTTGTGACTGTTGTTCTTTAATGAAAGTTGTTGTTTTCAGTTCATTTTTTTGCTTTATTCTTTAGCTCATATTTGAAATTTTGAATGTTCTTTGTGTCCTTCACAGTATCTGGCAGATCATTCCACAGCACTGGCCCTCTAAAACTTAATGTATTTCTTTCAAACTCTGATCTTAGTCTTTTGACTTGGAGTCTATCCTTTTTGTATGAAGACATTGTGAAATGATCTTTCAATGTATGCTCTCCTTCTTCTTTTATTATCTTTTACATCTCTGCTGCTACCTTTTTGTTATACATATATCCTAAGTTGTTCCAGCAAGCCACATCTAAAGCGTTGTTTGAGTCAAATGTTCTTGGAATTTTCTTTATCAATTTTGCTGCTCTTATATGTTGACTCTCAACTTGTTGGAACTTGCTGCTTGTGCAGGTGCCCCATACAGTCATTGCATACGTGGTTGTTGGAATTACAGTTTTAAAATAAATCTCCTCTAGCACTTTTGTTGGCAGGAATTACGCTAGAAGACGCTCTTTGTAAACTTAAAGAAGACGCAGATAAAGAGAATGGTCTAATCGTGGAAGAATCCAGTGTAAAGATAAACGTTATGAAACAAAAAAAGGAAATCAGAAGACAGCAACGTGAACCTGCAGCTCTACCAACCGAAACTAAAAAAAATGTAAAGGGAAAATATGGGCAAGGATACGAGAAATGGATTGCATCGAACACATTAAAAATAGGGGAAGATAATGGAAAACAACCAGGTACGCATGAAGCCATTTAAGTGGGTGAATGATGAATTTCACCATATGTTTTATGTATGCGACTATAAGAACATAAAAAAATGCTACAGTAAGAATACATATATCTGAATCATGAAGATAATAAATTTGACATAGATGGTACATTTGACTACATGATTAAACTTTACATTAATTTAAAGGAGAGGCTCTAAAATGAATTCAAGAGAGATTCAGGTTAATACCTTTGAAAAGTAGTTAAAATATTGAAAAAAATTGTATTACATTACGTCCGAACATGTTCACAAGGATGGCTTTTTGGAGAATGCGACAATTTATTTGAGCTTCCCAAAAATAAACACAATAAGAAAATAATAATAATAAAGGGAGGCTCAAGTAAGGGGGTGAAATGATGAAGGAGGTGAAGGTCGAACAATAATTGCATCTCTTTTGGTGACAAAAAGCCTGCAATCACTTCTAAATTCGAACATGTTCAACAACAACAAGATAGTAGCAACTGTGGTGTCTTTGCTATTGCATTTTTGTGCTTGTTTGCCATGGACAGAAACCTCGGAATGTGGCATTTGATGTACCAAAAATGCGGAACCATTTGCTGAATTGTCTGGTAAAGAAAGAGATGTCCCCATTTGCCATAAAGGAAATCATGACTGTTACACATATTTGTGAACTGTTTGTTTTTCATATTTACTGCTCTCGCCGGATGCCACAAGCCAACCTTGAAAGGAGAATGCTGCAGTGCAATCTATGCAGAGAAAGATACCATGAAGAATGCCAACAACATTTTGAAATGCATTGGTTGGGTGAAAAAGATGATAAAGCTTGGCTCTATAACGAATGTTGGTAGCAAACCAATGATGAGTGGTTGAAATGTGTTGCCTGATGGCATATTTTTTCTAACTGTAATGAACTTTTTCGGTCATCTTCAAGTGATTTATGAACTGTTCAATAATAACATCATAATGGCCAGAAAGGGTAGATAGTATCAGAAACGATTTTCAGGCCTACATGCTAAAAATTGATAACAATTGCTTACCTCTTACCACTCAAAGTTGCTTGCTAAAACTGACATTGCTACTTAATGAACAAAAATCGCAACTAAAGTAGCACTCTACTCCAAGATTGTCCTCGACTGCCATTAACAGTTACAGATATACACATTCCAACGAAAACAGGAGAATAACGACAATTTACTGTGAAAGCCTCGTTCATTCGCTCGGAAATTGGTCTCATGAATAATTTATGATCACATCCTGAATGGTTGAATATTTCGTGTACCGCAAAGAAGGTGGACCTGGTACCGACCGACATGGACATTGCTCTTGAATGATGTGGTCGTACTTCTGGCGCTGTCATGGGAATATTTGCTGTCGGTTGTTGCAGATGTTCTATATCATCCGCCACATATATAAAATCAATGAATTGTGTTGCTCGATGCGAACTTGCTTCAGCAGGAATTTCTTTATGTCAGCAACCTGGAACAAAAAAAGATGAACTTTGGGTTCTTAAAAGATGGCCTTAGACTCTTGAGTTTGATGTCAAATTCAGATTCTGTCTCACTGTCCACAAGTCCTGTGTACATGACATCTCCTTACGATTTTCCAAATATTTCATCTATCATTTTTTGCTTCAGATCACTTCGCATGCCTCCTGAAGCTAATTCACTCTAGATATTATCTTTGAAGTGGATAAAACACCTCAAGAATATGGAACAGTGGAAGCTGCCCGAGACTTTTTGTGCCAATCAGATCTCCAACACTTCAGAACACTTCGCCAAGGGCAGCTTTTGCATTTCAGCACTGGAACGAGGCTTTCAGCTTGTCTTGGGTGCTTGCCATTGTTCTTATATAGGGTTTGCCGGATTTTGCATTCCCATGGGATTTAAGACACAACCTTGTGTTATTCCTTTTTAAATAAATACTGAACGAAGGTATATGCTGCTTTGTAGCTTCCTGGGGCTGAAAAAACAACGCTTTAGTGATCACCTTAATATTATAATAACCTTGAGCTCCACCCCAGCTTCAACTTCCATTCCAACTCACACATCACAGCACAATTATATGTCACAACTCATTCCCACTCACCTTCCACGTATGAGATTATCTTGTGCACAGTAGGGTCTGTTTGGTTCACATAATATCTTCGTATGAGAAGATACATATCACCAGAGATATTATTTTCTTTTTTTCAATGATCTTTAGTTGACCAAATTTCTCTTTGGCTGCAGTGAAATAGAACGTCAGAGCACCATTATTCTTCCAAGAACCCATATCATCGCATTTTGTGTCGTCAGTTTTCTCCAAGCTGTTCTTGTGAATCAAGAAAGCAACATTGTTTGCTACATTTAATTGTGTTGTTGTGCATATGTACTCATCTTTATATGCTGCAAGCAAGATTTTAACAAGCTGCTCCCTTGTATAAGCTCCATTTGTCCAAGGGAAGACGGGAGTTGAAGCATTGCCTTTATATGGCGCCCCATCAGGTATCATCTTTGCAATGTCAGAGTTTGAAATGTCACTAAAATTAGGACAACATTATCTTAAAACATGCAATGATTGAAATATCCACACTCCTAGCACCACTCTTCCATCTGATCATAACGGTTTTCAATCATTTCCTACCGATTAAGGCCAGTAGTGACCCTTATGAGTCAGTAATCGGCATAGTTAAAGTTCAATTACTTCTAAGACTGTACAATAATTTTGTATCTTCAATACAATAGTGAGATCTCAGTGATTTTCATCGGTCCATTCAATGTTACATATTAAAACTCTCGGAACTTACCTGTTAGCATTTATACTTGGAACACTGCGGACACTGATGTTCAAATCCCTACTTTCAGCATGTTCATCTCTGTCAATGCCATTGTTTATGCTCACGATGCTGGGACAACTAATGTACAAATCAATACTTCGATATGCTTCATCCCTTTTATTCTCATGGAAATCAGTAAATTCTGCATCTTCGTTCATTAAATGTGAACGTGAAGTTGATACTTCTGTGTCTTCCCTACCCTCTAAGCTTTCCAAGCTTCTCCCTGTCCTGTTCAACTGAAAGTACAACACATATGAGAATTATATTCTAACAAGTAATGGAATTTGTTAATACAAAGCATTTAAAGTATCCCCTCTTAGGCTAATTACTCTATTGATAACAAACTTAAAAACCTTCCAGGTTACCTCTGAGTTGAGGGCGGTAAAGCTTTGGACGACTTCAGATGTTCTGTGTGCATGATCTACAGGCTCCATTGGCTGCGACGGTTGAATTGTTGGAAATTCAATTGGTTGCGACATGATTGCAAGTGATTGCCCTGTATTTGCCGAGATCCCACAATAGGCTATTCTAAACGAAAACCCAAGACAAACTGTAATGGATGTTGCTGGACCTAAAGAGTCGTAGCTTCTAACATGGTCATTGGCATCTCCTCCAGGCGTAAGTGGAACAGAGTAAGTGTCCACCAAAAACACATGTCCAATGTGGTATGGCTCAAATGTATACAAGGAAAGAAGTGATTTGTTATCTGTTATGAGCTTTGTCAAACAGTTAACAAGATTGTTCCGCCCTGCCCCACTCAATATATCATCCGTGAAGGGTAGTTCTTCTGTCAGTTCAACATGCCTAGATAAATGTCTGTGCTTACGCATCAGGGCTTTCGAGTCAATAGCTTATAGACAGGACTACCTCTGTCCATGCGAGCGACTTCAGAGGCCAACAAAGTCTGCGTTTGAATAAATTTCGACCTACTTTCACCAAAATCAGTCAACTTGCACACAACCGGGTTAAACCCAGACTTCCATTTTTCAAGAAAACAGCTTTCATTATCGCAACATAGATGTTTAATACTTCTAAGAATATTGGCTGGCTTCAGATCACAACGAGCGATGTCCTGCTCGTGAAGGTACAATAGTCCATCTATGAGATCTGTCACTACAACCTCTGGAACCTGCTGAAATCCTTCAAAGTCTTATGTTTCATCAACGTGGGCCAAGAACTTGGAAAGCAAACTAGCGCTTGTCTGGTCACCAAAAGGAGCAAATTAAAAATAAACATACTCTTGCATAATCGAAAAAGGGTTGCAACAAACTGGCTTGAATTTTACAATACTTACATGTCGCTTAAGCTTTGTTGAGAAGCTTTACTTCCTTCATTAACTCACGCTCGTTTCCATCGGTTGTAAATGGTTGCTTTAAAACTACTTTTTCTCTCTTACATTAGGTCAAAACAACGGATCCAAAGCTGCCAGCTCCAATCGCTTTAATGATGGATAGATCTTGCCAGTTGAACTTTTCAATGCTTTCTAATGGTTTGGAACTGATCGCTCTGCCATCACACAACTAAACAGGCATAACTGACAACAAATGCAGTTAATGTTTCATGAACTTAAGTTATTGTATGTTATTGTTTCATAATTATTGACGTATATCATAGCTTGGCGTTACGAACCAAATATCATTTAACACATCCCTCATAAGATTGTATTTGAAATATACTAACTTATTGGGGATCCAACTGAGCCATCGACTAGGGGATCATGAAAATGACAAACAACCTATGCTGAATATCAATTGCTGACACTAAAAATGTATTAGCCAATCAATGCCAAGTTTTTTAAAAAGCTGACTCTGGCTAACCAATCAAACAATCGTAAAAAAAATTGTCATGTTTTTCTACTGAGCCCCATGGATCTGTTAGCTACATGATTATGATTGCAACAAAGTTTATCAAGAACTCTCTGCTTTTATCTCGAGGGTAAGAGTAAAGAATTAACCAAAGATCTGAAGTAATGTTTGCAACTTGAAAACTTAATAAGTTTCATCCATATCCATAGATCAAAATATTTGTTTCCACAGCCACAAAATAACTGCATAAAGCTGAACTGACAGCTGTTTATCCACAGTAATGAAATTTTTTGGTGAAAAATTTGAACACTATTTTAATAGAGGTAAAAGATGAACATCCATTAACCACGAGAGGCTTACAAAACAAAGGTTTTGAGACAAGGAAAAAGGATTCCCTTGATGACAAAGTTTGGGGTGATACTGTAAATGTCTTCACAAAGACTGATGATAGAGATTTGCAAAATATTGCATCATCAAAGCCCTGTATTGTTGCCTGCACTATTCCAGAGGAGAGAAATCAGTGTCAGGACAATGTCAGGACAAAGGTCACCGTTCTATTTCCTAGAACATCCATTGTGGCCATCGGCATGAATTGTGTGATAAAGAGCAGCGTAGCAATAGCTTCCTTTAAGCATGAGCTGGCAAGGACTTGTTGCTGTTTTTGTCAATATCGATATAAGTATGTTCAATAGTTGAATGATAAATATCATGATTATTATTTTTATTATTCTGTATTACAAATTCCGGATTAAATATTCTGGATTCTGTATTCCAGATTCCGTGTTTTAAGTTCAAAGACAGCCTTTTGGATGATACTTGGGTAGTGCCACATAAGAGACACCTACTCAGCACATATCAGTATCATATCAACGTGGAAATATCCAATACAGTCAGGAGCGTCAAGTACATTTTTCAAATATATCCACAAAAGACATGATTTGGCACATGCTTAAATTCTTGAAGAAAATCAACAGCAAGTACCTCAAGACATTAAACATGACGAGGTGCGCCAATACATGAATGCAAGATATATTGGACCATATGAAGCTGTCTATCAGCTTCTGCAGTTCCTCATGCTCGACAAAAGCCACATAGTGAAACGGCTTGCTGTTCATCTACAATTTGAACAACAAGTCATCCTTCATGACAGCATTAGCTCTAGGGATATTAGAAGATGATGCCGAAATCACACATTGTCTTGATGAAGCTGCCATCGTCAATATGCCTTCACAACTCAGACAGTTGTTTGCATCATTCCTACCTTTTCAAACGCTGTCAGACATCAGAACACTCTTCAACGCCTTCAAAGAAGCAATCAGTGAAAATTTTGTCAGCCGTCATCAACTCAACAGTCCAGACATAACCTTCCAAGATAGACATATGCATCAATGTCTACATGATATTGACAACAATTTGAATGTTCATGGATTGTCAACCATGAACTACGATCATCTCCCTGAGCTTCCAGCCGACTTTGTCATCCTAGAACAAGGTGATTTACAACTTAACATGATGATATTCACTGTTATAACTTAGCCAATATATAATGCTTTTCTACGAAGTTAACTATTGTTTATGTTTCATAGGAAGATCACATGGATGTTGAGTATGAAAGAGAGCAAGGAGAACAGATGTGCACTGCATTGAATCCAGAACAACAAGTGGTATACACAGGCATTATTCAAGTAATTGAGGGGAAATCAGAACAGAAGTGTCACTTTCTTGATGGATCAGCTGGCACAGGTTTTTCCCTGTGCCAGCTGATCATTTCTCTACAACACTTTGGTTCGTAACCTTCATGCATCTGGACACAAAGTTCAGTGTATGGCTTGGTCAGGAATTGCAGCAACACTGCTTATTAATGGCAGAACCTCACATTCACAATTCCAAAGTCCAATACCATTGAGGCTGGAATGAACATGCAATGTCAAGAGACAGAGCCCAAAAGCACAAATTATCCCATATGAACAGGGTTGTTTCACGCATTGTGAAACAACCCTGAAACAATGTCAATGATTTTGGTTGACCTTCCCACCCTCTTTTTTGGGGGCCGTTCTTTTTCGTTGGCCTTCACCAATTTTAATAAATGCCTCTGTTTGTGTTCTGTAAATTAACACACATAAGATTGATATGCTAAAGGTTGTTAACATTTTGTAAAAAGATGCAATGTCATTGTTAAAGTGTGTATGATAAACATGTGAAATACAATTTAAAAAGGTGTACGTACACAACTTCATTTGTTGGGATTCTTCTCCCACTTCTCCCAATTCCGGAAATTGGTCGGCACATTTCTTCTTCAAGGCAGGTATACTGCTCTACGTTATTTCCTAGGAGAAAAAGAGGATGCCAAGAATAATGGTTGATAGCAGTTATGAAGATGGGAAATTTAGTAATGAATATATTAATGTATTTAATATAATTACTTTGGTATCATTGTCAAGAGTTATGGCAAAGTTATTTTCCTTTGCCTTGGCATTTGCCATGTTGAAATGTTCTTAAAATGAAATGTTGAAATGCATGTAAAATTAGTATAAGGTTAATAGGAAATGCTGGGAAATTTATGAAAGTTTAGAAAATGTTGTAGTTCTCAATTAGCAATATTCTGTTAATATGGAATTTGTGTGAATTAATATATGAAGAGTAAAGATTAAAAATATTAATAATAGGAAAGATACTTAGAAATCTGTAATTGGGCGCGTAAGCTGCGAATAACGAATACTGAAGTAAACAAAGGGAAGTAGTGTTAAAAGTTGTTACACAGTGACTGTAAAATTGTTGTTAATAATTATGGATACATTAAAGGCTGTTTTAGTTAATATGGCTTTGTTTTCTTAAATGTTTAAACTTTCAAAAGTTATTTAGAAAAATTTTTCATTTACTTGAAATTGGTGCGATCAAAATCTGAAAAGTTTTTCGCGCGCACTACAACTATCTCACTCAAAAAAACAAAACAAAGCTATCACCTGTGTTCTCTATTGCTTCCTGTAATTTTCCAGAGGTGTCTCAAACAATTAGCAAGTCAGGGCGTAAAACACTTTGAAAGGCGCCGAGTTATCCTTTGTGTGCAAAACGAAAAAAACGTGTCTTCCCCAAAACTACCTGCTGTTCAACCCGAGGGCAAATTCGCATGATAACGAAAAACGCTTGACTGTTCACTTGAAGTCGCCAAAGAGCCAATCTATTTACAGGAAAAGGCGAAACGGATCATGTGAAGAGCGAACACTCTGCTCGAAATGGAGTTCGGGACACGAATTTGAAAGTTTCGCCAGCGTAAACCGTCGTTTTTTTGTGATAGCACAATTAGCAGAATAATTAATGGAATAATTCAATAATTTGGGAGAAAATCGAAAAACAAAATCCATTACCCTGGTTAAATTAGGAAACTAAACATTCAGTGTGAATTTCATTGCCACATACCCACATACAAAAAAGCCTTTGTGATTACACGGTTCGCCGTTTCGGCCCATTGTTTTGGGGCGTTCGACCTATTGTTTCGGGTCGAATCTATTGTTTTGGCAAGGAAAATGCGTCATCACGTGACCCCATAGAATATATATATTGCAATAGCCGGGGGCCTGGTCGCTACGCTCCCTCCCCAGAGCCCCTCAAGCAGCAAAAGCTTAATGTGGTTTGCGCGCTTCACGCGCTGCATTCGCTTCCGCTCATGCCCATACAGACATACCTACATACAAACATACAAACATACATACATACATACATACATACCTACTTACACAGATACATACATACATACATACATACATACATACATACATGCATACATACATACATACATACATGCACACATGAGCCGGGTTCGGTCGCTTCGCTCCCTCCCCGGAGCCCTTCAAGTAAACAAAGCTTAATCTGATTGGCGCGCTGCATTCGCTACCACTCATGCCCATACATACATACATACCTACATACTATACCAACATACTATACCTACTATACTACTTACCATACCAACATACTATACCTACTATACCTACATACTATACCCAGATAATATACCCACATAATATACCAACATATTATACCTACTATAAAATCATACTATACCTACTATACCTACATACTATCTCTATATAATAATATTGGAGCGGCACGGAAGCCCGCGGTCAAAGACCCCCAGCGACGGCCCGTCCTCGACAGGCTTTCTCCGACGTGGCCGTTCTGTTCTTATCGAAAACCATTGAGATATCTTCCGTATGCCGTGTATATTTGCAAATGCTTTTTGCTTTTTCGAAATTCGTTTTCGTTTTCCAGATATTTCACTTTTTCTGCCTCGAAAATCCTTCCGCCCTTTGTTTTCGTTTCAAGTTTGCTTTGTGCACTCTGTCAGATCCTGCAGTGCCGAGGCTTTTGTTTTGCGTGCCAGGGGCACGTGTCCCGAGCTTCCTCGCGTACTAAAGCATCGAGTCGAACAAAACGTGTTGTGCCATGCGACCCCCGTGGCTAAATGCATTTGAAATGACGTCGTGCTTCTGGAAAGATCCACCGTGCGTTGTTTACCGTTTTCGAAACAATGAATCCCTGTTGCCTTTGACACTAATCCGACAGCCTGCTTTGTTACTGAGACCTTTGATTGATGAGGAAGTTGCTTCCTTCCTTGAGCGAGCGTGCAGTGGATGTCCATTTTCGAATTTGGGACGGGACAAACCGAATGAAATTATTTCGTTTTGTGGCTGCGTTTTATTTTTGCTGCCGTTTTACTCGAGATTTCCAACTAAAGCTTCTCGGGATTTAACTGGTAAGTTCTAAGTTGTTTCTATTTGCCTCTACTAAACTCCTGTATTATTTTATTTTGTCGATTTATTCTGATCCGTTGTTTACAGAACTTTCAGCGCTAAATTCTGAATAATTTTTCTTTACAAATCTTTTCCTAAATCGAATGCTAAAACGTGAATGTCAATTTCTGCTTTTATAATACAGTCTGGATGCAACCATCTAAAGAACGAATTTCAGAAACGACAATTTTGATTTCACTGAAACGAAGCCATTCAAAGCACATGCAGTTGTCTAAAAGCTATTCTGCCCTTCCTTGCAATCAACTGGAATTTTACTTGAAACTTGCCATATTCAGAACTGTTTCCCAAAGAACTCACGGTAAGTGGCTAAGTTTTTTCTATATTTTCCCCTCAGCTGTATTGTTTTATTCAGCTCAGATTCCGTGATCAACAACTCGCTTTTCAAATTTCTCCAGCCGTGCAATCTATTTTCAAATCTCAATCATATTCTCTATAAATTGACTCTGATTTGTTTGAAAGCTCTGATGGATCAATACTAAAATTCTAAATCGATTTTTGCAGATTCCCATGTGAAAGTCTAACTGGCCAGACTCAAACAGCTATTTTCATATTGCATTGAAGCAGGGCGTGCGGAGAAGCACGGCAAATCCCACTTCACATGGATTCACTGACCTGCAATTCAAAACACGAAAGTCGTCGATTTGGCGTGTCACATGTGAGTGAATTGATTGAGAACTTTCATGATCTGCTGTATTTAAAACCCTTTTATATCACGAATTTTCGAATGCGTGTTCAGAAGCATTTCACTTTGGTGCCCCTCTAAAATTTTCATAATGCGCTTTTGTATTGCTTGCATGGATTCCTGTAGTCGTAAATATGTTTTTACGAATTTGAGTTGTATTTTTAATATTGTACATTCTCCAATCGAAATTTCGAATTAAATGGATCCAATTATGATATACTATACTATTCGATCGCAATGCTTCTCTCTGTTCGGTTTAAATCGAGACATTTCTGGCACGCTCAGAAGTGCACGAACATTTGCATCGTGGAAAAAATGGACCTGGAACAACCTTGGGATGGAATCAGACCTCGGGGCTTCCGTGGGGAAAAGGATGGAAATATGAGGATCAGAATCATTTCAAATTAAATCATGGGAGAAAACATGGACCCAGAACAACCTTGGAATGGAACTCGGATCGGGGATTCCATGGACCATGCTATGGGGGAATGGATACAACTTTGAAGATTTGAATGGTTTCAAGTTAAATCATCAGAGAAAACATGGACCTGCAACAACCTTGGAATCAAAATTGGAACTCACGGCTTCCATGGACCATGTGGTCGGGGAATGGAGCATTTAAATTATTTCAAATAAAGTTCCATTGCTTTGCGTGTCCCACGAACAGTGATCTTATCGCAACTTAATCAACTTTAATTAGAACGGATTGCTTAACGTGTCCGCCGCTGCAGGATCTAATATATATAATCTACGTCGACACGTGACCGGCCGACTGTGAACAATGCTCATTGTCTTTTGAACAATCGACGTTCGACCGAACAATGGGATCAAAGGAATTTCGTTGTGAACACAAAGGCTTTTTTGTGGGTGGTCAATAAGGGTGCAAATTGGTATAAAAATGATCGCTGCATTGCGCTGATCACAGTAAAGCTTTCCGCTAATTTCTACTCCAA
>RQOL01000788.1:83869-174168 GCA_013076295.1 Sanderia malayensis | reverse complement strand
TTCTGTAGTCCCCTCGACTTAGTTGGACTAAAGATTTACGAAACTCAGAGAAAGAAACCAGGGTAGTTTATCTTCATCAAGATCTCATACACCCGCAATACACATGAAAAACTCAACCACGCTACTTCTAATTAACATATACTAGTGTCCAGTCTCTTTTCTTCTGTGGTGGGGGGCAAACTGTTTTCTTCGTTCTGGGCCCCTCTCCGTTCAGTCCAGTCCGTTACACTCTCCCCGCCAAAAAAGGAATGTCGTCCGGGACAATGCTGATAATGTATATCAAAATGTTATTTACATGCCAGGTCGAAATTTGCAACTATTCATGGTAGTGTTCACGTACATCCAGGTTCATCCGCACAATTTCTTTAGCAGCAATGGAATATTCTACTCGGTAGTAGCTCAATGATATTTGGTATTTAGCAATAATATATGACAATTTTCTATTAAGGAGTCTCTGATCTCAACAAACTGAAGTATATAATAAGAAGTAATGTAAGCAGAAGCGTCTCTTCTCGTGAATCATGATCAGTATTACGACGATTAACTAATAAACTGGTTGCATCCATGGGTATACGAAAGGCGCACTCTGTACAAACACAGGTCTGCATGAGTAGTCAAACGGTAGTCCTGGTTCAAAATAAGTAAGACGATTAGGAGCTTGCGGGTTCTAACTGGCCTTCTTACGACTGGAGGTACATACGGTGACACAGGAACAATTGGTTCTGGCGAGAACGACGCTGGGGGTCCCTCGATTGCAGTAGGCGTAGATGGTGCAAACGACGGTGCAGACGGCGACAAGTCTTGCGTTGCTGGTTCTTTAGCAGGTACACCCTCTCTGTCGTCAGTTCTCTCAGATCCAATTTCTCTGGCTAGATTACTCGAATTTAAGACAGATTCCCCATCATTCGGCAACGAATCTGGAACATTGGCTGTTCTGGTTGAAGAAAAGTTACAATTTCTTTCGGCAACATTGTAGGGATCTCATCATCTTCATCTCTTTGAGGGTTCGCGGCTGGATTGTTTCCCTGCACATACGGACTGTTTCTTCTGGCTCTATTGCTTTGCGTCCGTGGTTGTGGCTCTGGCATCTCTGTGACCGGCAAAGAATCACATGGCATAAGTAGATTCCGATGTAATGTGCGTTTTCTTCCTTTTCCATATTCTGGTTCCACTGTATAAACTTGGCTTTGCTCACCATGCCGTTTCATGACTTTGTATATCGTTTCCTCCTAATATGCGCGAATCTTTCCTGTTCCTCCCCCCTCTGATAAGTTTCTGACTAGTACTCGATCGTCAACATTGAGAGAAGTACTACAAGCTTTCTTATCATATCGCCTTTTATTTCTTCCTGCAATTGGCTGAGATCTTTGATTTGCCAGCTGATATGCATCTTGCATTGCTTTCTGCCATGCAGCGACAAAACTTGGGTAATCTTTCGTAGCTTCTGGTGATTGCATGTTAAAAGCTAAGTCAATCGGTAATCTTGGTGATCGGCCAAACAATAAGTAGAATGGAGAGAACCCTGTTGCTTCATTCTTTGTACAGTTGTAAGCATGTACAAGTTGGGCTAGATGGTCTTTCCAGTGAGACTTATGTGTTTCTGGTAAAGTTCTAAGCATCGACAAGATGGTACGATTGAAGCGTTCAGCCTTACCATTACCTTCAGGGTGATATGGCATAGTTCTCGGGTGCTTGATACCTGACATCTACTCAAGATTCCGGAAGAGTTGATTTTCAAACTCTGCTCCACAGTCATGATGAATGCGTTCTGGGTAACCGTATTTAAGAATGAAGTCATTGTAGAGACATGATGCGGCTGTCTTAGCTGACTTATTCTTAGTAGGATATGCAGCAGCAAATCTTGTAAAGTGGTCTACTACCACCAAAATATATTCGTAGCCACCTGCGCTTTCATCCAGATGCAAATAGTCTATCGAGAGCAGCATGGTGCTGTTGACAAAATAGGTCGTAGTGGCTCCCTTGCTGAGTGTGTTGGACGTTTCTGTTTAATGCAAGTACATCTTGTTGTGATATATTCCTCTATATCATGCTGCATGTGTGGCCAATAAAAGTTTCACTCAGTTTAGAGAGCAGATAACTAAAACAAGTACAACACAAGATGGCGGGTCTTCACGTGTCCTTATTACAACATATCACCTGACTACACAGGGAGACCAAATACATTACAATTCCTCCCTTCTTAGCTTAATACATCAGACAATGTATATAATCACAATAAGCAACAAAATAGCAGTTAGTAACAATAACAAATCAGTTCATGATAAAGTCACTGAATCTTGATGGGGTCTTCGAAATTCTTCCCGAACGAGTACCAGTAGGTTGTTCTTGAGATGGTGGGATCTGGACAGCCATAGTTGTGTCCGGGTTGAGATGATTTTGTTGCTCTTGGCCTTTGTTTATGATGGGTCAGCATATTCACAGATGAGTTGGTTTCCATACCTCCCTGTAGTGCTTCCACATCCCTGTAGGATTGCTCAATCGCAATACATCTATCCACAACAACCTCAAAGGTCAGTTCTTCGAGTTTCATTTTTAACAGGTCAGTCATCATTTGTTTGTCTCGTATTCCCGACATAATACGGTCACGAAGCCTTTCAACACGCATTGATTCACTAAATTTGCATTCAGTGGCGAGGTGCTTTAATACGGCAACGTACTCGCTAACAGATTCTCCATGATTTCTTGCTCTGTTGTCGAATTCGTAACAAGCTACAAGTGCAGATTTTTGAGGCTTTAATTGCTTTTGTAATTTCTCCACTATCATGTCGTACGTCGTCGTAGACTCATTCAATAGGCTTGGAGCTACTAAATCTTTCACTAACTGGTAGATTTCCGTCGGTAAATTGGTAAGACAGCTTTTTTCTGTTTGTGATCGGTGATGCCGTTTGCGACGAAATAGAACTCGAGTTATTCGGCATAGCTTTCAAAATCAGCTCCTAGAACAAACTTCTGGACTTTCCCGATATTGCAAACTGGTTCTATGGTATCGTCAGGCATTTTAAATCCGGTCCTCGTCGCCAATTGTTATGTTTCACTCGGTTTAGAGAGCAGATAACTAAAACAAGTACAACACAAGATGGCGGGTCTTCACGTGTGTTTATTACAACATATCACGTGACTACACAGGGAGACCAAATACATTACACATATCTTCATGAAGATGTTTGTAGACTAACTGTCGAAGTTTTGTAGGCAATACTATTTGTGAGTTGTTTAACGTTTGCCGGCGCAAGATGTTATCTGTTCCAAGCTTAAGCTTTTCGAATTCGCATGACAGTTTTCTAGCTAGTGGTGAAAGTGTCTTTCTGTCTTCTGGCGAGATGTTTTGGCCTTTTCTGATCAATGTCAAAATTTGGTGTATATCTCTGTCGAGTTGTTGGGTCTTGGCAATGTCAACTTCATGAATCTTTTTTGCAGATACTGATGTAACTGAAGCGGTTTTGATTGCTTCTACTGGGTTAGCACATGCTGCTAGCCAGTCATTCTCATTCTGTACAAATGCAGCTTGTACTGTAGCACTCATTGTTTCAGGCTCAATTTGTTCGGTGCATTCTGCCATGTAGTTGTCAATATCAGCATCAACAGGCATACGGCTAAGTGTGTCTGCATCTCCATTATATTTACCTGGTCGGTAGCTTATGCTGAATTCAAAGTCAGCTAACTCCTCTACCCACCTTAAACCAGTTGCATTTAGTTTCGCAGTTGTGAGTACATAGGTGAGTGGATTATTGTCTGTATATACGACGAAACGAGGTGAATAGTACAGGTAGTCCCGAAATTTCTCTGTAATGGCCCATTTCAATGCCAGGAACTCCAATTTGCTTGCATGCAAGTTGTAATTCTTTTCAGCTGGGCTGAGTGTCCTTGAGGCATAAGCGATTACCCTCAGCTTCCCCTTCTGTCGTTGATATAAAACATCTCCAAGACCCTCATTTGACACATGCATATGCAAAATATATGGTAAGGTAGGGTCTGGATAAGCTAGAATTAGGCTTCTGACATAGTATGCTAAGACTATTTCAAGAGCTTGTTGGTGAATGGATAACCACTGAATATTCTGTCATGATGGTCGCTGTCCTGGTGCGTTCTTTTAAGTAGAACTGCTAGGATCAGAAGCTAATAAATTGTATATAAGTTTGGCCAAGATTGAGAACTTTGGAATAAATCTTCTGTAGCAGCTGAGAAGGCCTACCAGCGTTCTAATCTCCCCAACAGTTGATGGTTGTTTATCAGCCAATGTTGTGACAGCACGAATATTATCAGGATTCATTGGGTAAACATTTTCAGATACAATCCGACCTAAAAAGTTCACCTCTCTTTTAAAGAAACTACACTTCCTTGCCTTTAACTTTATGCCATTTTCTCGCAATCGCTGCAATACTCTACGGACATGCTCCACGTGTTCTTCAAATGTTCAACTGAAGACGATAATGTCATGTAGATACGGGATGCAGAATTTGTCTCTAAAGTCTGAAAGTGTAGTCTCCATGAAACGCTGAAACGTTGCTGGTGCGCTTTTCAAACAAAATGGGATGCGATTCCCTTCGTATAAACCCCAAGGAGTGATAAAAGCAGTAAGTGATTTGCTGGTATCACTCACGTAACCTTAGTGGTATGGTTTACCTTGGTCCAGTACACTGAACCACGAATTCCCACTAAGATTGTCCAAGGTGTCTTGAATTTTAGGCAGTGGATGTCGGTCCTGTATGGTCTTCCGGTTTAGTGCTAGATAGTCAACACATAGCCTTAAGCTATTGTCTTTCTTTCTGACACAGACAACGGGGCTACTAAAAGGTGACTTTGATGTTTAAATAAAGCTTTTATGCAGCAAATCTTCTATATAAGCTTTGACCTCACTAGATAATGACTTGGGGATTGAGGTATAATTTTTTGGACTGGGGTTTGATCTTTGAGCTGAATTTCAAGCTTTAAATTAGCTGCCTGACCTATATCATTATCATCTTCTGAAAATGACTGGGATTCTTCTTTAAGCATTTTCATAGCAATGTTCTTTTGAGTTGTAGGAAGACCTTCCAAATCAATCTGTGATACTACTCCATCAGTTGACATCTTTTTGACAGCACATTACTTTTGGTGGTCCCATCACAATTTTGTTCGGGAACTTTTCCTGCTGTCTGCTTTGCTTGGGTAATGTCTGTGCATACAGGTGTCACTGATTTCAATATGCTGAGACTGCCTAGCATTGTCCTGTTGTTGATCTTTAGCTCTCTGTTGGTTGCGTTAGCTACCTCAATTTTGATCTTCTGTGTTTGTCCTGGGTGAATGTCAACAAGGGTTTATCTATTTCAATTCCTTCGGGCCATGGTTGCAGGATATTTGGCTCAAAAATCATGCTTATTCTAGCATCAACAAATCCAATGTCACATCGACAAGTTAATAACCTAACCTGGTTCCGTGCAATGATAATGTCTTTACTTGGTGACTTGATTGGACAGGATTTATTTTCTGTTGAAAACTCATACAGCAAATCAACTAAGGCTGGTATATTTTGCCGAGAACGACTTGGAAAACTATTCGTGATAAGTGATGCTTCTGTAGGCGGGTTATTGTCTGAAAATTCAAGCTTATGGTTGACTAATGTTTCAATAGTATTATAACCAATTATGGGCATATCAATATGACCTTTTGCTACAAGAAATGGCAGTATTGTGTGTCTTTGCTGGTTGTTGAGATCTTCCGTGTCAAACTTGCACTCTAAAAAGCCAAGGTAAGGGATTTTCATACCATTTGCAGCTACTAGTTCTATTTGACTTCCCTCATTGAAAAGTTCTTCAATACCACGTATCTTCTTGTCTTTGAGGTACTTCTGAGCAAATTCAGGGGAGATAATTGACACTTGAGCCCCTGTGTCCCACAATCCTTGTGCAGGGACTCCATTGATCTTGCAGTTTACCATTTCTTTCCAACAAATTTTGCCACTTTAGCTTGATCTTTTGGTAAGAGTGGGTCCATAAATTGTCTTTGAATTTCCCTGTTGGCTTTCTACTTCTCATGCTTAGATAATGTTTCTATGGCATCACAAATTACTTTATGTTGAGTCCAAGCTTCTTTCTGGCACTGTTTTCCACAATATTTAACAGTTTTGCATTTACTGCATTGAAATTTTGTTTTGGTTGTAAGATTTTTCTTGCAACAATTAGAATGGGACTTTTCTTTATGCTGGGTTACTCCTTGTCCCCCAGGGGCAACCCTCTGCTGTTTCCAGACTGATTCTTTTGGGGGCAAGACCGAAATAAATGTTCACCTGAGCCACAGATTTTGCAGTGTCTACAAGTGTCTGGGTTTCCTTGATCTTTGCATTCTTGACAGGCTGGTCTTGGTCTAGAGAATCTCTCATTATTACCATAATTATTATTTCTAGCTGGGTTTTGCTGTCTATTAGCATTTGTTTTCTCAACCTTCTCAACTTTTGTTGCCAGTGCTGCAACTGTTTTAGTAAGAGCCTCATTTGTTGAAACTAATGCTGTTTCACTTTCAACACTTTTAACAGCTTTCTAATGAGATATCTCATTCACAATGGCAGTTCTTTTGTTCACTAAGGCTAATTTGTTCTTTCTTTTATTCTCTCTGGTAGAGATTTCATTCATTTCTTTCATAAGAATTTCATCATTAACTCCTAACTTGAGTGAAGGTTCAAGCTTTGCCAATATTTGTTATCACATAAACCAGTTTTTAAGCACTTCAAAAACATGCCCTGAATCAGATCGCCAGTGTACTTTAGCCCCTTGTCTGTTGCTTCACTTGCAACCATCAATCTCTGTCGTAAATCCAAAGCACGCATCAGAAAGGCTTGTGGGGTCTCTTTAGGACCCTGTATAGCTGTGCTTAATGAGTGATACAGATCAGTAGGATGTCGCTGTCCATAATGAGTCAATAAAATATCTTTTAATTCACCCCAAGACATTGCTGTTCTGCTCTCTAAGTAACTTCTTAATTTAAGACCAGGGGTCATAGCCCTAATTACAGCGTCAAAAATTTCTTCTTCCCCATAACCTTTACTTAGGCCTAGCTCAACCTGTCTAAACAAAATCTAAACCCTGTGAATGTCCAGGATCCATGATTTGACCATGAATTCTAAATTCTCTTCTCCACATTGAACCTTTGTCTTTGGTTGTCCCTCATTGGGCGCCAATTTTGTAGTCCCCTCGACTTCGTTGGACTAAAGATTTACCAAACTCAGAGAAACAAACCAGAGTAGTTTATCTTCATCAGCATCTCATACACCCGCAATACACACAAAAAACTCAACCACGCTACTTCTAATTAACATAAACTAGTGTCCAGTCTCTTTTCTTCTGTGGCGGGGGGCAAACTGTTTTCTCCGTTCGGGGCCCCTCTCAGTTCAGTCCAGTCCGTTACATTTCTATGGTAGGTATAGTATGTTGGTATAGTATGTAGGTATGATTTTATAGTAGGTATAGTATGTTGGTATAGTATGTAGGTATAGTATGTTGGTATAGTATGTAGGTATAGTATGATTTTCTAGTAGGTATAGTATGTTGGTATAGTATGTAGGTATAGTATGTAGGTATAGTATGATTTTATCGTAGGTATAGTATGTTGGTAGTAGTATAGAGTGGCTAAGTATCATCCTTCATCTTCAACCACTGAAGAAGTGACTTCAAGATGGAAAGAGTACTGTGAAGAGTTGTACAACTACAAAGCAGACAAAGACGAATCAATTCGCGATGAGCTCAAGGAACAAGCAAGTCCCAGTGAAACTGCGTCGCCAATACTGCTGTCTGAGATCGAACATTCAGTGCGCAGCTTGAAAAACAACAAAACTCCTGGAATTGACAACGTACCGGGTGAACTGCTAAAATACGGCAGGCAGGAACCCATCAAGGTGCTCCACAGCCTGTGCAACAAAGTTCTAGAGACTGGCACATGGCCCAAGGACTGGATCCAATCTATCATCGTCCCAATACCAAAGAAAATCAGCAAAAAGTGCTCAGACTGCAGGACAATCAGCTTGATCAGTCATCCCAGCAAAGTACTGCTCAAGGTAATCCAAGGAAGACTCCTGAACACGATCGAGTTGGTTCTTGGTCAATGTCAAGCAGGGTTCCGAGCTGGAAGAGGAACGGTCGAGCAAATCTGTAACCTGCGAATTGTCTGCGAAAAATACATGGAGCATAAGATGATAGTCTATAACAACTTCATTGACTATAAGAAGGCGTTTGACCCAGTGTGGCACGAGGTCCTTTGGGCTGTCCTTCAAAAGCACGGAATTGACAGCAACACAATGACATATCTGAAAAACCTGTATGCGAACACCGAGAGTGCAGTAAGAGTCAATACCAACCTAAGTGAATTCTTCAAATGCAGCGTCGGAGTGCGTCAGGGCTATATCCTCTCACCCATGTTATTCAACGCATTTCTAGAAGAGCTGGTGACAAGGGTTACTGATGGTTTTGAAAGTGGAATTTCGATTCAGGAAAAGCCACTAACCAATCTACGTTTTGCGGATGACATTGCCTTGCTTGCCGCATCAGCCAGCAGACTCAAAGGCCTGACTAAGAGTTTGGGTGAGACCTCGAAGAAAATGGGCATGGAGATAAGTGCGGAAAAAACAAAGTGCTGGTGGTCGGCGCGACTTCTGAGAGGATTGATGAGAATGTGGAGGTAGGAGGAGCATCCTTGGAACAAGTACAGCAGTTCAAGTATCTGGTATGCACCATCCATGAGAATGGGAAGTCAACTGCTGAGGTTCGCATAAGAACTGGTATGGCAAAAGCAGAGATGACAAAACTATCAACCATCGGAACTCAAGGAAAATCACCTTCCCGGTCAAACTTCGCATAAAGCATAAATGAAATACAAGCATAAAGCGGTGGACCGGTGGAAGTATGTTAAATGTTTACTCGGCGGCCTAGGCGGCGTTTTAAATTGTTTTAAAAAGATAACAACAGAAAACCACAATTATTGTTAAATGTAAAACTGTGTAATTGAAAGAAAAAATGATGGTTTTAATCGTGAAACAGCGAATAGACCTGAAGCTAATTCTAAACATTTCTTAGATTGGCAAATCACAAAATGTTGTTTAGAGTTCTAAAGTCTTGATACATGTCTTTATTTTTCTTTGTCTTGAGTGATAATTGTTTCATGAGGAATAGAATTCGACAAATGCATGCTTGGTCTTGAGTGTTTATCAACCATTTCTCGAGCATATCAAAACTACAATCTTTAACTGGATCGTGATTACATCTATTGGCGAATTTAGCAAAGTCAAGTTCCCAATCTGAACGTGGTGAAGTGTAGAGGCGTATAAAAAACATGGAGTATTCATCAGCTCGTATTTCATTTAAGAGATAATCGAACATGGAGAACCAGAAATAAAATGGTTTATGATCAGGATAACGTTTTATAGAATCCTGTAGAGTATCAGCAATATCCCGTCTAGAAATCCATTGCAAGATGTAAGGACGTCACTTCCAAGTTAGTAGGAAGCCTACTGTGTTTAAAATAAACAGAATCAGAAGACCTATTGTTGTTGTTGACTGAGTACAAGTAGTTGCTACGTTCGATTATATAGAATTTTCATTAACGAAGAGTGAGATGAGCTGTGGATAAACGTTTGAGTTTTTTATTGACTTCTGATCGAACCGAGGGATAAACACACTAAATATCGGAGGGTTACATTTGGTGGCCAGTGTGCAAGAAATCTTACTCATGGTGCCAAGAACCACAGCAGATGTGATCCAGCAGAGCCCGAATATCACACAGTTTCAAGGGCGTTTCAGCTAGGCTACAGTTTTCCCTCAAGATTGTTTTGCTTTGTTTTTCAATCTGTTCAATATTCTCCCGATGTATGCTCAAGACTGGCAGCGATTTTTCTCTACTGGAGGAGAGGTTATGTGTGTGATTTTCAAAGAAAACTAACTGAATATCTTCATTATTTTATCTTCACACGGAAGTTGCAGTGACGTTCATTATTTCATTTCAGAGCCGAGACTTTGTTTATGTTTACGTGTGATACTTTCCGTGTTGAAAGAATAACTATAAACGAATTTTGCAAGTTTTTCATCATTTGCAATGTCTTCATCTGAGCTCGAAACACTGCAGTTGCAGTTTGACTATTTGTTATGTCAACAAACGCCAAAGCAGTTGACAAAACTCGTATAGTACATGAAGATTTCTGACCGTGTGGTGGACGATAAAAGTAGGCTCGAAATTGTCAGAACAGTGCGAAACCAACTTGATAAAGCTATGACCGATCCCGATGCTACTGATTTAGATTTATTCCTCCGCGATTTAGTTGCATTTGTAACGGATAAACCACCACCCCTCGAAAAGACTGAGGAGGAAGAAGAGTTGGCAAGGCTTCAAAATACCCTGCAAGAACTTAAACTGCAGCAAGAAGGCCAGTTGAAATCAGTATTAGAGCAGCTGGAGGAAGCAAAAAAGAAAGCTTCGGGGGATATAATGGCCACTTCAAGGTCCGAAAAATCTGAGACTGAGCAGAAAAATTTGGCTGCAACAGCATCAATTTTACGTTGGGAATTTAAAATTTCTGGCCAAATAGGAGAGCCTGCACAAGTAGACAAGCTTACATACGTCTCTTTGACACACCAAATTCACTCTGGAGTTTCTAAGGGTTATAGAGAAAATGAAATTTGTGATGCAGTAATAAAATCAATTTCACCACAAAGTAGTTTGCGAAATTATGTGCTCACAATGCTAGATCGCTCTTTGAGCAAATTGCGATCAATTTTGCGGGTATTCTTTCAACGAAAGACGGCATCTGATCTGTATAAAAAATTGGTGACATCATCGCAAGGGCCAAAAGAAACCCCTCAGCAATTTCTGCTAAGAGCACTCAATTCCCGCAATAAGGTACTTTTTGCTGCACAGGAGGAAAGCTCCCAGGGGGAGTACAGCCAACAACTGGTGCAGAATACATTTCTCAAAACGATGGAGACTGGCCTGAGAGATGAAAATCTGGCGACCAATTTTCGCCCATTTTTACGTCCTCCTGGACTTACGGATGAAGACCTGATGCAATATCTGAATGAACTTGCAATGAAACAGGCAGAAAGAAAAGCAAAGATCGTCTTTTCAGCGGAGCGCCAACGTGCGGCGAAAGCAAGTGATGTGAGCGTCACTGAACGTGACCTACCCCAAGATTCCCAATCAACCCGAACAAAACAGGTTGGCGGTAATGAGACCGAAACAAAAAACTCTTTGCGGAAGTCAAAGAACTCAAAACAAATCTTGCCGATCTAAAAAGAAGTTTAGATGGAAACCCCCACGTTGCCACCATGCCCCCTTCTGTGACCTCGATTTCAAAACCGAGGTCACAGAAGGGGGCATGGTCGTTACAACTATCGGAGCACTGGTTACCGTTCTAGAGGCTGCCACAATTGTCGCAGCAATGGTTGGGGAGATTCATGCCACCATTGTTTTAAATGTGGTGAACAGGGACATTTTCGGTCACAGTGCCCTACTCAAGTGCAAAGTCAAGAGGGAAACGCCCAACGGTTATTCCGGAGGGACGAGGAGTAACTGATAATGAACCAAGGTCCCATCATTGTAATTTTTGCGGTAAAAATCCAAGTACATCTCAAGTTTGGCAATGCAATGCATGTAAGGTTGTGAACTATTGTAAAAGAGAATGTCAATCGAAACATTGGAACAGTCATAAAGTACTTTGTAATGCTCTGCAGACTCTCTCAAAATATGCAGACCAGCCTGAACAAAACAATCGCTTCGTTAGTAACCTTACACCGAAACAAGTTTCGAGTGTTGCTGAACTTGTGGGAAAACGCTTTACAATTAATTATTGTTTGAATGAGAAACATTTCGCGGCCTTGTGGGACACTGGTGCCCAGGTCTCTATACTGTCAGAAGATTTTGTTAAAAGAAACTTTCTGGATACAAAACTTCGTCACATTTCGGAATTGATTGATAGTGAGTTAACAGTAACTGCTGCAAATGGTGAAAACATCCCGTACAAGGGATGGGTTGAAATTAAGGATGGCTCAACAGCACAAGAACTAAGTTGTGTATTTCCTTGTGTTTCTTCTGCCAGTGTAAATAGTTTGATCGAGTTCATATCCCGCATTAGAGATCCAGAGCTGTGTACTGTTAAAATGGATAAGCATGATCATACAGTTAAGAAAGGACAAACGTTGAAGGTTTCTTGTAGACTAAATCATGGTACGGTAGACAGTGACACACCAGTTCTATTTGAACCTGAAGAAAACTCTCGTTTGCGGACCGGACTATCGATTAATGATCGACTTTTGACTATTAAACCTGGTCAAGCTACAAAAATTGCTTTTGAAATTGAAAACACTTCAAAACACAATATCATTGCGCCCAAGCGCACCCTACTAGGCTGTATCCATCTTGTCCAGTCAGTTACACCCTTGGATGTAAAGTTAAATAACCAAACAGAACTGTCAACTAGCAACAGTGATTTTAATCCAGTTAGTGAAATTTTTGATGTAGAGATCCCGAAACACATTCAAGAAATTGATTTGGACGGTTTAAATGATGAGCAAAGACAAGCAGCTCTGAGACTTTTGCGTGAAGAGCAGGAATCTTTTTCTAAACACGATAGTGAAATTGGTTGTCTACCTGAATTAGAGCTAGACATCAAGCTAACGGACCAAACACCTGTCCAAAAGAATTACGTAGCCGTCCCAAGACCTCTATATCCAGAACTCAAAGCATATATTGAAGATCTTCTCAATCGGAAATTTATTCGAAAGTCACAGTACAGTCTATGAATGGGTTTGTGTCCCTTTTGGATTGCACAATGCTCCCGGTGCTTTTCAAAGGTTTATAGAAGGATGTTTAGGAGACTTACGAGACGAAGTGTGTGTCCCATATCTCGATGACGTTATTGTCTTCAGTCGTACCATTGACCAACATCTCGAGAACCTTAGGAAAGTTCTCCGTCAAATGAGAGAGCATGGAGTTAAATTAAAGCCAAGAAAATGCAAAGTATTTCGAAGAGAAGTTAAGTTTCTTGGTAGAGTTGTTTCGTCGGAAGGATATAAATTGGACATGGACAGTATAAAACCAATACTCCATTTACAAAATTCAACTCCAAAAACAGTCGGATATGTGCAAAAGCTTGTTCGACTTCTCGGGTACTACAGACAGTACATAAAAGATTTATCTCGCATTGCCAAGCCTATTTATGATCTGTTGGCCATGCAACCTAGCTCAAAATCGACACGAAACGAAAAATTAAATAGTAAAGCAAAGTCATCATCGCATCAGCTACCATCTAATTATAACATTTGGACAGAACAACATCAATTAATTTTAGACCAACTGATTAAGCAACTGATATCTCCTCCAATAATGGCTTATCCATGTTTCAACGATCCGCTTGTTCTCCATACAGACGCATCCGAAATGTGTTTAGGAGCTGTACTTTATCAAAAACAGGATGGTGTTCTAAAAGTTATTGCCTATGGGTCTCGCACGTTAAATCCAGCAGAGAAAAATGATAATTTACACTCCGGAAAATTTAAGTTGGATTTTGAAAAGAACGCTGCGGCGTTCTTTTCAAAATCCAACTTTTACATGCGGCGTTTAATGGAGGGCGGCGTTCATTAGAGGGCGGCGTTCTTTACAAAATGAAACGTGAGACAAAAAAGGTAAAAACAGACAATGTCTTCTTTTCCCAAAAACACGTAATAAAAGACCTTCTGAAAAATGTTTAGTTCACAAATGATGTGTTCACGTTAAAGTATGTCAATGTCACTATCTCTGTCAGAGTCCTCATCTATGACACGAAAACTTTCGCTGACGTGTGTTTTCTAATAAACGCCGCTTTTGAAGATGCGGCGTTCAATAGAGGGCGGCGTTCATTAGAGGGCGGCGTTTATTACAGATGCTTGGTTTAAAATGCGGCGTTCAATAGAGGGCAGCGTTTATCAGAGGGAGGCGTTCTTTAGAGGAATTACGGTAAGTATCGCCCAGCCTCAGCCAATCGTGATGCTGATACCTTGTCAACAGTACCGTTAGACTTTGGATCGTACATGAATACGTGTACCCAAGAATTGTCGACTGCTAAAAGACAGGCAGTAGCCTGTGCTGCAAACTGTATCCACGTAGGTCAATCAACATGGGTCTCCGCGTTGACAACTAACAAAACTGTATTTGATTTACAAGACCTAACAAAGGCGCCAACCTTTAAAACAATTAGCGCCAATGCCTTACGCCAATCTCAGATAGATGACCACGTTATTAGCAGAGTCAGATATTTCATGGGTCAGGGCAAAAAGCCTTCCGCTAAAGAAACTGCTTCCGAATTGGCGAATGTCAAGCGATTACTCTATGATTGGAATAAATTGGAACTTTCGGACAGTGATATTCTTGTTAGAAACAATGGTAATGTGAAACAGATCGTTTTGCCAAAAAAATTTCATCTCCTTGTCATCGAAGAATTACACAAAGAAATGGCACATTTAGGTACGGAAAGGGTTCTCGATATCGAATTTTTCATTCGCAATGTCTGCAGCTGCATTCGTCAGAGACGTCCGGCTGTCCAGCCAAAAGCTCCATTACAACCGATCAACACAACATTTTCGTTCCAACTCGTTTCTATCGATTTTATCCACCTTGAACGTAGACAGGGAGGTTATGAATATATATTAGTCATAATGGATCATTTCACGCGATTTGCACAGGCTTATGCAACAAAGAAAAAATCAGGGAAAACCGCTGCTGAGAAACTTTATAATGATTTCATACTTCATTTCGGCTTCCCAGTCACCGTCCACCACGACCAAGGAGGTGAATTTGAGAACACACTATTCGATAGGCTTCAAGAGTTATGTAATATCAAACACTCGCGTACCACTCCCTATCACCCACAAGGGAACGGTCAGGTTGAGCGATTCAACAGAACTTTATTATAAAATAGTCAAAGGATAATTAAATGTGAAATGCCACTTTCGGCAATAACGTGGGATGTGATAGATGATTTTATATTGGTTAATAAGAAAAGAAAAACATTAGGGCAAATAAATTGTAATACTAGAGTAATGTTGAGAATTGTTGAAGAGATGAAATCGATTATTAATCGCTTTAAATTAGATAGGATGTTAATGCGAGAAATAGTAAAAGAAATGACAAGCGATGGAAATGAAAATTGGGGACAAGTTGCAACAGTATTTGCAGTGTGTTCAATGTGGTTGAAAAAAGTACATTCACAAAAAGATGAAGAGGAAGTGAGAGAATATTTGATAGAATATATGTATTTGAGGGAACAAGATTGGGAAGATATTATGCGTTTATTTGAGAAAAAAGATAGTTTGAAAGTCCAAATAATGAAATATGTAAATTACTTTTTTTGAAAAAGGAAAAAAGAATTGTTTTTTTATTAAAATAATAAAATTGTTGTATATAAAGGGAGGTGAATTGAATAAAGTTAATGAGAACAGTTAGTTCACAACTAAAGCTAAAATGACTTACGCATATACTTTTTATTTTGTATATAAGGATTCAGATAATGAAGTGGTATATGAAATAAATAAATATCTGAGAAAATATTTACCAGGGGCAGAAAAGGCGAAGCATATGTTATTTGTTGCTTCAAAAGTTGGATATGCAGAGGTAATGGTAAAATGCAGGCTAGTATATAAAGCAGATGAGGAGACTAAGGCGATAGTAGCAAAGTCAGATGAATGGGCTACGACTGCAAGACGTTTTGGGTATGGATATGCGAAATTAGAAACAATTCAAAGAGTTATGTATGAATCAAATGAGAAAGAAGATGTTGGGATAGCTATTATGCCGTGCAGAAAACGAATAGCACCAATTTGAATAGGCCTTTTCGCGGAAAGAAAAGCATGCTGAGAAAAAGGGAAATATTTTTCGATTTTGAGGGCACGAGGCACACAATTTTCGGTTTTTAATTGAGATCAGTGACGATAATTTAATTGTCACAACGTATCACTCGAACAACCTAATGGATAGAAAAATCATACAGACGTACCTATAGATATGAGGTATGTTATTCTAAATTTATTTCAATTAACTTTCCCACAGAAACAGTGCTGATCCTTCACAAACTGCGGCAGCCTTCGTCACTGTTTACAAAATAGCGGCCTAGCTACCTCGACAGAAGTCAGCATTTTTGCCTGTATCTCCAGAAATCTGCTTGTCACCCTCTCCAAACTTAAAATGGAGCATCCCCTATTATTAAAAGAAATAATCTGCAAAAATCCCATTTTTCGAGCAATAGATTCTGACACAGTGGTATTTTAAATTTTTCCTTCTTCTACTTCGGCTCCGACATACAGTCAGAAGGGCGTCCAAATTATGCAACAGGTTTAAAAATGTGCACAACCCAGACAAGGGCGGCGAACAGGGGGTAAATAAACATTTATAAATCTCAGCAGACATTTTCCCCGCCAAATTTCAAAGTTTGTTCACAATTGTCGGCTTATATCAATACGTGTCAGAAATTGTTTTATTGTTTATCGTTTATTGGAATATTGGAATGTTGTGTGGAAAATGTAGGCCAGTGACTTGCATTTTTTAAGGAATTAAATATGGGAAAAGATAAATGTTGTGTTTCTGGGTGCCAGAACAGGGAAGGTTGCCCAGAAGAATGGTTTGTTAGAAGTCATGTTGAGGAATTAAAGTTTCATGTTTTCCCAGTGGATGTTGTTTCAAGACAATAATGGGAGCTTGCAATAAAAAAGGCACTAGATAAGAAATGCTTCACTGCAGCTGACCACAAAGTTGTGGGCTCCATTGGTTTTGAGTATGGGAAACCTACACCAGTATCCCCTTCACCGTCAATATTCTTAACAGAAAGTGACCTGAATTGGAAAAGATCTCCCCACAGGAGAAGGAAAATTAATTGTGTCACTGTTGAAGTTCCTTGTAAACGGACAGCTCCCAATAAAATTGAACAGGCAAGAAATGACTCTGAAGCAACATTTCAAAAAATTCCAATGTATTTTGCGCAAATCACAAGGGACAGTGATGTGAAGCTATTTACTGGCATAAAAGACACAGTAACTTTTAAATTTTTGTTTCATCAGTTATTAGTAAATGCAAACAACATGCAGTATTGGAGAGGAGAGAAGTTGACCCCTGATAAGGCATCTCTCAAACAGAATAAAAACGGTCCACAACGTAAACTCAGCTTAGAGCAAGAGTTTTTGCTGACACTTATGAAGCTGCGCTTGGGTACACTAATTGAGGAATTGGCTTGGCGTTTTGACATTAGCTCTCGCTTGACTAGTCAAATTTTCTTCACCTGGGTTCGATTGATTGCAGTTGATCTTGCAATCATGATCAGATGGCCACCTCGTAAAGATATCAAAAGAAACCTGCCAGATATCTTTCTCAAGCATTTTCCTAATTGTATAAGTATAATTGATTGTACAGAGATCTTCACTGAAACCCCATTTAGCCTTGAAGTTCCGGCAGCTTTATGGAGTGAATACAAACATCACTGCACTCTCAAAGTGCTCATTGCTATAACCCCTAATGGTGCAATTTCGTATTTATCTGATTGCTATGGTGGTAGGACATCTGACAAATTCATTGTTCAAGACTCAGATTTCCTTGAAAGATTAAGGCCTGGTGACCAATTGATGGCAGATAGAGGTTTCAACATCAGTGACATATTAGCATTTCGTCAGTGTTCACTCGCAATATCTCCCCGTAAAAAATCTGACTGTCAGATGACACCAGATAATGTGCGCAAAACATCGAGGGTGGCAAATGCTAGAATTTATGTTGAAAATGCAATAGGAAGACTAAAACATGGATGGAACTTCCTATTTTGCTTCTACCAGTAATAGACGATGTTATAAAGTGTTGCTGTATTCTCACTAACTTTTCTGAGCCTCTTTGCATATAAAGTAAATCAACAAAATTGTTTTATTATACTCATTCTCGTGTCAAACATGATTACTATTAAGTTGTATCCAGAAACAGTTGGAATTACAACCTGCTTTGTTTTTTGTCTGCAAACATCTACTGTGTTTAAATATATTTCTCAAAATCAACAAGAACAGATAACTAAAAAGCAACAGATAAGTAAAAAGCAACAGATAACTAAAACAGTTTCAAAGTCAGACACAAACTGTCTATTCAAAGTGTAACTCCAAATCATTTGCTGTGCATTCTTCACAAACCGATGAAATATTTGAACAACATTTGTTGTGAAATGTTGCACCACATAATGAACATGTAAAACTACCCTCTGTATCAGATTTTGTCTCTCTTTTTTTCAGGCAATGTTTTCCACAAACGGCACAAAAGCTAACCGTATCAATCGCCAATAGCTGTTTCAAAATAAATTGCTTAAAAAATATGTTTAGGCTTGGGCACATATCACTCCAAAACTGCTTGTCAAACATTATTTCTTCAATGTGAGGAACTTTTGATACTGGTTCCCATACTACAAAGTATGACCTCTCATAACCTGAAAATGCAATTTGAGCCTGCACCTGTGCATAATGTTTGTGGGACTTTTTGAGGACAATTTTTCACCCGCCTTTTCCATAAAGCCATCCGAGGTTGAATGCAGTTTCTTTAAATGAAAATGGGCACTTAATTTCTATGCAAGAAGGTGGACAACATTTGCATCACATTATTCTATCTGGACTTGCAGAAATATGCTGAAACTGTGGACAAACAAATATGCCACATAAAGAGATTTGTGGCATTTCATGGCTTTTTACAGCCTCTTTGAAAAATGCAGTTGCTGCTTTTTCTTCATTTAGATTCCCCCATTTGATTTGGGGTAAACATTTGAGATCCTTGTCTAATCCGATAACTTTTGCAACCAATGGTGTTGTGTCAACAATAAAACAATTTCTGACACGTATTGATATAAGCCGACAATTGTGAACAAACTTTGAAATTTGGCGGGAAATTGTCAGCTGATATTTATAAATGTTTATTTACCCCCTGTTCGCCCCCCTTGTCTGGGTTGTGCACGTTTTTAAACCTGTTGCATAATTTGGACGACTGTAAGTCGGAGCCGAAGTAGAAGAAGGAAAAATTTAAAATACCACTGTGTCGGAATCTATTGCTCGAAAAATGGGATTTTTGCAGATTATTTCTTTTAATAATAGGGGATGCTTCATTTTAAGTTTGGAGAGGGTGACAAGCAGATTTCTGGAGGCACAGGCAAGATGTTGACTTCTGTCGAGGTAGCTAGGCCGCTATTTTGTAAACAGTGGCGAAGGCCGCCGCAGTTTGTGAAGGATCAGCACTGTTTCTGTGGGAAAGTTAATTGAAATAAATTTAGAATAACATACCTCATATCTATAGGTAGGTCCGTATGATTTTTCTATCCATTAGGTTGTTCGAGTTATGCCTTGTGACAATTAAAATATCGTCTCTGATCTCAATTAAAAACTGAAAATTTTGTGCCTGGTGCGCTCAAAATCGAAAAATATTTCCCTTTTTCCCAGCATGCTTTTCTTTCTGTGAAAAGGCCTATTGCGAAGAGAGTAGTTACAGCAGAACAAAACAGCAACAACAGCAGCAAGATAAAAGTATTATGGAAAGATATTTTCCACCTGAAGTTACAGAAATTCAATTTGTTGATGGACGTGTTGAAGAAGATGAAGAAATGGAAAAAGACGTAGAGAAAACAATAGATAAAGAAGAGGATGTGCAAGAAATAAAGAGAGAAGAATAAGAACAGTGGAAAAACAAGAAATGAATATTGTTTTTAAAATTTGTTAAAAAAAACAATTGTCTTTAAATAGTAATGAAAAAAAAGAATTAGTTAGTGAATCATGATGTTACCATTAAAATAGTAAATCGAAATCTTTGTTCTATAATCAGAGAAATTATGATCATTTTATGAATGAGTATTATGCTTCTACAAAGCAAGATATAAGTACCCGGAGATGTTTATTTCGGAAAAAGTTAACAAAACAGGAATTACGTAAATTAGTTAAGAAAAAGAATTTAAACTCAATTTCCAACTTTAAAAGAAAATTCAGAGCATGAGTTGCCATAATTCCAGCTAATCGCAGACTGGTAGTTACACCTATTGTAGTGAAATAAAAATGGATTATGGTGAAGATAATAAACCGTTATTATCAGAACATAAAGAAAATGAAATAGAAAATAATGAAAAAGATAGTGGTATTAATCCACATAATAAACATGTTTTAGTAACATTGAGGGATTATACAAGATTACAACAAATTAAAGCGCAATATGTTCCTAATAGTTATGAAAAGGAAATAAAAGAGTTAAGGGAAAATGCGCTAACAACGGATAATCCTTCAGAAAGAATCGCTTTATTAACTAAAGCAGCTCAATTAGAGGAATTGTTGAAAACAATATATATAGATTCAGGATTAGAAACCCAAAATGCAGGCAAGGAAAAAAGTGAAAAATTGTTGAGTAATGTGCAACAACAAAAAATAACTGATTTAAAGCAACAAATTACTCAAATTAGTAATAATAAGAAAATATCACAAGAGGATAAGAATGAAAAAATTAAAAACTTAGGAAATGAAATTCAACAATTAAGAAGATTATTTAACGAAAAGAAAGAACTACAATTAAAGGAAATTTTGAATGGACAGGATGTGTTAGATCTTTGTTAGATTTGAATGCAGTAGATAATTTAAGACCAAATACAATTCATTTTATAAAATCATTGAGAAATTGTAAGGATATAAAGTTCGATAAGGAAGAAGACACTATTCATATATGTGAGCAATTTATTCCAAATGCTGCGAAAACACAGAAATTCATTGATTGCATTAATTCATCACATAAATTCACAAACATTCCCGTCGGATTGGTATCAATTGCTAAAAAATTGGTAGATGAAGGATCAAATATAAATATATTACCAAATGAACTACAAAGAAGAATTGTAACAGAAAGTAAAAAAGTAGCAAATCCTGTGAAAGTAGAAAACGAGCAACCTGGTCCATCTGGCTTAGTTAAGACTGAAACTCCAGCAGAGAAGTTAGAAAACATTCCATTCACTCCTCGTCAAAAGACAAGAAAAAAATTAATAGAATCACTTAAAGCGCAACTTCTAAAGAGTAAACGAGATACTTCAAAATCTGATGAAAGTGATAGTGAAGATAAAGGACCATTTTATACACCTGTTGCTACCTACACAAAGCGACAAGAACGTTAAAAAAACAGTTAGATAAAGATTTACAAGGTCAAGGAAAGAGGGGAAATATTTCTAAAATGGTTGAACAACAAATGGAACAATCATTAAAAAAATTTTTATTGAAAGGTGGTTATCGCCCAACATATGATGGTGAAGTTCGTTATGGCGATTCCTCTGGTTTTGAAGATGATGATGAAGATGAAAGAACACTATCAAAATTATCAGCTGCAAGGAGACCGTGTTTATCAGACGTTTGGCCAAGGAAGAGGAAAATGGTAGATGAAGATGTTTATGCTCAGAAGGTAGCAAAGGAATTCAGTAAAAGAAAAAGAAAAAGGAAAATGAAGCCACGGAAAAAGATATATGTTTCATCTAGCAGTAGCAGTGACACTACTGGTAGTGAAAGCGAAACAGATGAATCAAGTGATGAAGAATCAATGAAGAAAACAGATTGCTTTGGTAAAAAAGCGCTAAATTTGATGATAAAGGCAGAAAAAAGGTGGTTTATCAAAACATAAAAAAACTCAACAAAAACTCATAAAAGATATTGATGAATTGTATAATGAATATAAACAGTTAGAAGTAAAAAATGAGTGATATTAACGAACAACACAGAACATTGAAATTAAAATTAGTACAATATATGCAGGCAAATAATGCAAAGAATTATTCAACAGCCCTAAATGAAATTGTAAAAAGTTTAAATAATTCCTATCATCGAATTATCGGTATGGCTCCTAATGAAGTGAATGTAAATAATTGTGAGGAAGTAAGACAAAATTTACAAAAATATTGGAGTGCTCAAGAAGCAAAAATTCCAAACTCACGTAAACCTATTTCAAATAGAAAAGTACAAAAACGAAACGTTGAGGAGAAAAGAGTGGATGAAGCTGAAAGTAAACTGAAAATTCGAAAAATTTCTCCAAAATATAAAGAAGGACAATATGTCCGGATAGCTCAAAGAAAAAATCATTTAAAAGAGGTTTTCATAAACAATAGACAGATGCAATATTTATAATTGATAAAGTGAATTTAACATAAAGCCCATTTGCATATATATTAAAAGATTTGGGTGGAGCATTAGTAGATGGAAAGTTTTTTACAGATCAATTACAAGAGGTGACATTTCCGGAAATTGTCAAAATTTATCAAGTAGTTAAAAGAGAAAATTCGTGGAGTTTAGTGACAACTCCACTTTATTGGAAAGCAGTTTGGGTACTAACAAACAATAAACAACATTCAACAGTAAAAGGTGCAAAAGTTTTAAAAAATAGTGATTTTATACCAAAAAAGGTCTTTCTAGATAGTTTAAAAGAAGAAAATTGTATAAATGAAGAAGAGAAGCGTAAAAAAGTAAATGGACGTGATAGGGATAAAATTGAGTCGTAATGTTTGCAAAAAAACCCCCAAAAATAGTTGCAATTTCGTCAGCGAAAGCATCATCAAACAATAAAAATACTCGATTTTGTGTAATTTTAAAAGAAAAAGTTTCATTCGAAGCATGTAAAGAATGGAAAATGTGTGTTATTAAATGTATATTACCTCCATATGAATCGATAGATTATCCTCGATATATTTGGATGCAAAGAATAAGTTCTCCATTTCAAACAGAAAGTACTGTTTTTAAGAATAAGTTTCACGTCAACAATATTACAGATAATCATAAATATAATCTTGTTTTTAATACAAGAGGTAATGCATGGATAGGAAATCAATTACCGAGAGTTGATATTGATAGAGATAAAGCTTTAGCATGGAATAATGAGGGCACAAATTGGAGTTTTGATGCAATAAATATATTTTTAAATAGACCATCACATTTATAATGTAATTTTGTAAGTTGGAATGGGGGAATGGGAATATGGCCACAAGAATCTATTGTCTATATTCAACTAATTCCTGGTGCTGACAGATTTGATTTTGGATTTAAAGGCATGCAAATAAAAGAAGGAATGGGGTTTATTGTAAACCAACAATTTATGACGTGTAGATTTAGCAGAATGGTGGTTGAGGTGTTAGGGGTTGATAATTGGAAAACAGGTTATTTTCCCGCAATTGTAAATGATTATCATCAAAAGGTTGTTCCTATTTATGGTAATAGCCCTGATGAATTTTTATCATATATAACACGGCATGCTCCTAATACATGGCATGCATATTATGTATTAGGGTGAAATTATACAAAAGGAAGCGATATAAATTTTGAGAAAGATTACATGGATATAATGTTTTGGACGAATTTAGCATTTAACGAAAAGAGTATAGATTTATATAATGAAGGTTATCCAGTGCAAGCATATAAAGGGTTTGAACGCGGCTTCCCCTTACTACTACTTCTGATTTATTTTAAAAGCATGCGGAACCGTTTTCATTAAATTATGATTTAATTGATTTCCGCTGCGGAGCAGTCGGGAATCTTTAAAACGCTATCGACGGAAGTTCAGAGGATCGTCGATGCGTGAGAAATCGGCCAATGGAATTTTTCAGATTTCCTTTGAAACAATAGAGCGAAGTTCTAATTTCACCCCCTGTTGATCTTCCATTGAATTGCCAACGTACGATGGAAACTCTTGCGCATACGCATCTGATGTCGTTCGTCATGTGATGTCGTTCGTTGCAAGTGTGTGTTATGCTTAGCACATAAAACACACTTACTGTAGTTGATATTTGTTGAATCCGTAAAGGAAAAACGTGTTTCCGAAATTTCTAATGTTTCTTAAATATTTCCTTGTAGTTCTAAAAGTTTCTTAAATTTTAGGCCGTCTAGATCTAGGTTTCTTATAAACCGGTTTCTTATAAAAAAAAACGTGTACCTGAAAAAGATTATTACAATGCATTGACAATTTCTATTGACACTGACATTCAAATTCATTTGAAACGTACACAGCAATCATGTTTTGCAATTTGCAAATAACTATTCACCAGTTATTTCGCAAGCATAAATCGAAAATAACAAGCATCAAAACATTTGCACAAGTTGTGAAGCTGAAAAGGTCTGAAAACCCTGACAAAAATAAATTGCACCATTTTCTCATTTTATGGCTATATTCTATTTATTTTAACTCCCAATTACCACTGTTATCGTTTTTAACAAACAGCTTTGATACGATTTGTTCTCTTGCATATCTCCTTCTCGTTAAACCAATTTGCAAATACCGTAAATCTTATCCTGGCGGAAATCTTCGGATAGGAATATCTCTTGTTAATTATAATTCTGCATCAGGTGTATTATCTCAATCATTAGCGAACATTTTTATTGAATATAAAGATAATGAAAAAGCAGCATTTATAAATCACTAGGGGTCATCACTCGCTTCGCTCGTTCGCCCCAGCCCGTCAAGTAAAATAAGTTTAATCTGGTTGATGCGCTTCGCGCGCTGCATTCGCTCCCGCTCATACCCATACATACTTACATACATACATACATACATACATACATACATACATACATACATACATACATACATACATACATTCCTACATACATTCCTACATACCTACATACATACATACAAACACACATACATACATACATACATACATACATTCCTACATACCTACATACATACATACATACATACATACATACATACATACATACATACATACATACATACATAGATACCTACATACCTACATACCTACAATACATACCTACAATACATACCCTACAATACATACCCTACAATACATACCCTACAATACATACCCTACAATACATACCTTACAATACATACTGCGACGTAACATTTCTAAAACACGTAAAGGTGGGAGGTCAAATCACCCCCCTGGCAAGGGAGCGCCCCGCGCCCACCCTGTGGCCCTGAAAGCCCTTTCTGAATATTGATAATTTCGGTGTAAAATTGGCAGGAAAAAAGTTGCCACAGGAAAATCAATCCATCCTCAAAAATTCCAACTCCATCCCCATTAAAAATTATATCAACACCTAGCTCAGGATACAGCAAATACGTTGCAAATAGTTTCATTTCTTAAATAAGTAATACTGAATTCTTAGAGACAATTTAGTGGAAATGGTTTTAATGATTTTTCGGAGCCATGCAAAAAGCAAAACCTTTGAACACACTTTAGCATGTAAAAATAGTATTTAACGTGGCAAATAGTGATCCAGTTGAACTCAAAAAACACCAACATGAAGGTAATATATTGGTGAAAAATTATCGAAAGTGTCTGGATAAAAAATAATCAATTATGGCAGGCTAAAATTTAATTTTCGCAAATGCAAAAACAACGAGTGTTGCGTGAAAAATTGCTCCTTCCTGAGTGAAAAGCAACTTTGTTGGAAATCGTAAAAAAACAACAACAAAACAAAAAAAACAACACATTATTTTAGTTGTGTTATCAGACAACACTTAAATTTAATTTCGAAAATTTAAATGGGGAAAAACGTGCAAATAGGGCCGGAAAAATTCAAAAATTTGACCATGGCCTAAATATTGTTAGCATGCCGAAGCAACAATGGCGGTCACCTACTACAAAACCTACAACTATTTCATTCAAAAAACAAAACAAAGTTATCATCTGTGTTCTCTATAGTTTCCTGCAACTCTCCAGGGGTCTTTCAAACAATTAAGAGCTCTTTACAAAGATAATTCAGCTGGTAAAACACTTTGAAAGGCGTCCATCTCATCTTTTTGTGTACAAAACAAAAACATGCGTGTTCTCCAAAAGTACCTGCTGCGAGCCGAGGGCAAATTTTGCATGATAACGAAAAACGCGTCACTGTTCACGTGAAGCTGCGAAAGAGCCAATCAAATTGCAGGAAAAGGCAAAACGGGTCACGTGAAGAGCAAATACTTTGTTCGAAAATGGAGTCAGGGACGCTAATTTGGAAGTTTCGGCAGCGTAAACCGTCGTTTTTTCGTCATAGCACAAGTAGTGGAATAATTAATGGAATAACTCAAAAATTCTTTTAAAATAGGCTTCCAAAAATAGATATCTTTTGCCTACTCCAGAAACGGAGCCTTTCCATGCAAGTGCCAACCTTGTGTGCCCCCATTCAAAAAAGCCTTATTGATCATCTATTCGCTGTTTCGTCCCATTGTTTTTGGGCGTTCGACCTATTGTTTTGGCTCAAATCTATTGTTTTGGCCAGAGTTTCGCCACCGTCATGTGACCTCCGCAGAATATACATATTAGATTTGATTGAATTTAAACAATTTGCATTTTCAAATATTACATCAAGAGAATGTCAAACATTTTGGATATCAATTATTCCTAATCCAGCAATTGTTAAAAAAATGAATCAGAAAAAATAATTACGTCACATGTAAGAAGATGATTAGAAGTTGCTACAATTATATGGTTATATATTACATCAGAAATATGATTGAACGTAGATTAATTCAAGAGATTAATAAGAAAGTTAAATTATGTAATGAAAAAGATGAAATAATGATTCAACATAATTATGGTCGCAAATTGAAAGTCGCAATAAAGAAAATGTATTTTTCGAAGGATTTCGAAGGAACTTATTTTTTGAAATTTTGACGTTTTGCAAAAAATGGGGGTAAGGGGGGCAATATGCAAATTTTGAAATTCGTCCAATTTGCATCAAATTTGGTGAGAAGTACAACTTTCCATTTTTACGATGAAAGCAAGCATATTTGGCTGCACAGATCAATGTTTGGCTGGCATCTCCAAAGTTGAGAGTGGTGATGTCCAAGCTAGTGGCATCTACGGGTACGATAGCACGTTTGAATCTGATATTCTTGATATCTTTCATTATTTCGAAATGGTCGATCCAGATTGGCCTTAGTTCGTCAGGTATCGTGTCATCCCAGGGTAATTGACGAGTTGACAATTTGTGTAGATCTAACTTCATGCTTGCGATGATTGGTGTGATCTTTCCGGTAAGGTCGAATATTTCAGCAACCTTTGAAGCACAGTGACGTCTGGTCAACTTCTCAGGAATGATGTTTGCAGTTGAAGATGACTTCTTTCCTCTGCGTTTTTTGGAGAAATTCAATTCGCCAATGTTGATAGATAGCTCGTCTGATTCTGGATGCCAAATCATTCCTCCGACAGCAATTGAGGTTCCATCGTCAGTAAGATTGTCTGGTGGATTTGATCCCGGAAAGGTGACACCTTTGAGGTGGAAATTACCATGAGTGATTACAAGCTCCAATTCGGCAGCTCTTTGATGTGCAAGACTGATGTTGGGTTCTCCTGTGATGCAGTCATCCACATAAATATCATTTTGAACGATGTCGTCCACACATGGATATTGATCCTTGAGGATTCTTGATATCGTTCGCAACCCATGCTCCGCTTGGTTGCCACTTGAGCGAACTCCGTATATCAAGGTCTTTATGATCTTTTCCCGAGGGATTTTACATGGATCGAGGTCCTCCTGCCAGATGTATCTTTGGTAACACCAGTGGCTTTCGTCAAGTCTGATTGTGTTGAACATTTTTCGTATATCAGAATGTATACCAACGTGGTGAGACAACCATCGAATGAGGATCTCTTGCAATCTGTTTAGGTTATTTCGTCCCTTCGCCAAGATATCATTGAGAGAGAAGCCAGTTGATGTTGGATCAGAAGCGTCAAACACGATTCGACATGGTGTACTTATCGACGTAGCTTTCCATGCCACTCTCCAAGGTATAAAGTTTTGCGATAATGCATTCTTCAACGCCTCTTGTTGATTGGGTGCTAGATTGTCCACGTAGTCAACATATCCCACTTGTTGCAATTTTGATTCGGAGGTGATGATTTCAACTTTGTCTGTAGGATTTCGATCAAGTTTCTTGAGCTGTTGGCGATATATCTTCAGGGCGGCATCCTTGTTGGGTGCAATCTTTTTTGATGGGTCGTCGATGAAAGGTAACTTTGCTGTGATGTGTTGATTAACAAGATCGATGGTGATGGATGAATCGATTAGACTTTGTTCGACCTCCTCCTTGGTACTGATGTCCTCCTGATGAGTTGAATTCTTGCAATCTTTGCAGCTTCTACATTTGATGGATCTGTAGTTGATGATCGATCCTGCAGCTTCGACATCGTCAAATTCTTTTATCCGATTGGCAATGCGAGATGATAAGACTTTGATATCCGGGTTGACTTGGATACCAATATTGAAAAGCTTTTGTTGGTTGCTAAGGAAACCAAGATATTCTTGAGATGATGATTGGTTGAAGAATATACTGTGGATTTGTGAAAAGATTCAGTGCGGTCCTCCGATAATTCCACGAGATCCATCTGGATTAGCGAAAACTGACTCGTAGATTGATAGACCAGAGGGAAGTTGATGGATGAGCTTTGGATGGTACCTCAGGTACTTGATCCCAATCATAAAATGCACATCACCACCAACATTTGGAGAGGTTCTAGGAAGCTGATTAGGGTTCCCTCCAGTTGACTTGAAATGATCAGCAATATCTTTGAAGACGTTTGTTAGTGGATAAGAAGGAAAAGTTGTTGTGATTGATTCCAGTGATATGCCAGTCAGGGATGCGATTTGACCATTGTGCTGGGGTATATTGATGTTGAATGTGCCGAACGTTTGCAGTGACATATTTCCAACACTGCCAATTTCTGTAACATCTGCAGACAGTTGTGTTGCGTTGGAGCCAAGTGACTTGATAGCTGATTTCTTGATTATGAAGTAACTGCAGCCATTATCGAAGAAAATTGTGTAAGGTACTTCATCGATACAAATTGTTTGGAGCAGGTAAGTTCCTCTTTCATCGTCTGTTGTAGTCGTGCTGGCAGGCTCTGGATTCGTCTTGTAGCATTTATTGGCATGAAACGAGAGACTGATGTTGCGAGCAAATGTTGGCAGGTTTGGACATCTTATGAATCGTTGTTTATATTTTTCGAGAAGATCCTTCTTGGAATGGTGATCTTTGTGTTCGTCGCAAACAAGTACGTGCTTACGTGATGGATACTTCTGATGCGATGGATGTTGACATACATAATCACGCTGACATCGGCCTTCTTTATCCTTGGGACATGTTGCATCAGCACCTGGGAATAAACATTGGAAGCAGTATCCCTTGTCCTTCAATAGAGACAGTCTTTCAGCAGGTGTAAGTTCTACGAACTTTTTGCAAGCAAAGTATTGAATTATCCTGGTACCTCCAGGACCTGATGTTGAAACATGTTCATTAGTGTCATCACTTGACTTGCAAAAATAACAGATAGGCTCAGATGGTATAGAATTGTGAGAAGAAGAATATCCATACTTCTGATTCCTATTGGTCTTTGGTGGATCTTGATGTACAGCTTGTTGTTGTCTTGGCTGCTTTATTTCCGGATCTTGATAACCATTACTCATGACGATTGACTTCTGTTGCTGTATTCTCAATTCATCTTCGAATTTCGTAAGTTTGGCCCAAGTCTTCTCTGGTGAGATATCATCATTTGCTTGGCCAAGCCATCTTGACAATCTTGTCTCTCCGAGAAGTCGTGGAACATCCCTTATAGCACCTCCATAATACAGGTAATTCTCGATGTTGTGGGTCTTCACAAGTGACGTCAAATCTTTGACGAGGTTGACAATTTTCTTCAGCAAATTGACTGTTGCATCTACATCCCTTGCTCGATTAAGAGGATTCATCGAAGCCAACTGATTCATCTTTCCTTGAAGCATTATCATTACGTCTCCATAGGCGAACTGCAATCTCTTCCAGATTTTGTCGATGTCATCGATTGTTTTGACAGAGCTGAGGGCTGGATCTTTGAGATAATTGTTCTTTAAGAGGTCAGCCAGAAGATGTCGCTGTGTTGTCCTTAGATGAATTTTCTCAAACTTTGTTTTGAACGTGCAAAAATCGAGTGAATCGTGATAACCAGAAAACCTCTCAATCTCGATGTTTAAATTTGATTCTGAAAAGAGCTTTTGTTTGTACAGTTGACGTTCTTCAATCTCCGAGTTCAAATTTTCACTGTACAACGATTTTAGAGAAGTTAATCTCTCATATCTTTCTCGAAGCTGATCGGAAGCATCTTGGATATAAGGAATGGTGGTCTCCTTAGTGAGAATACTTTCGAGTTTTTTCGAAATTTCATAAATTTGAGTGACACTGGATGGAAGGTTAGTTCTCATCTGGACGAGTTCTTCATCAGTCAATTCTTTGGGTTTACGAATAAATTCCGTGCTGAGCTCATCGATAGCACGCTTGGTGTCTTCGATTACGAATAGAAGAGACTGCTGTTTACGTAGCTCAAAGTCATTTGCTTGCCTCGTTTGCTGAAGGTTAGACTTCATTTTCAGGTCGTTGACTTCCTTTATGTATTCCTTGATTGATTCCATTGCCTTCACTATTTGTTGCGCGTGAGTTGATGATCAGGCGTTTCGGTTTGAAGCACAAGCTCATTCGTTCTGATTGATTTTCGAATTTCTGTGAGCTTTTCAACTATTCCGGTGAGGTCAACGCCATTATGAATAGGATTTTGGTCAATAATGTCGAATACATCTTGAATTAGTACTTGAGTTTTGATGGCAACTGATGAAAGCATTTCGTTGAGTGTAAGATGATCAAGTTGAATGGAGAGATCTTTGGCTGATGTGCTGAATTCGGGCCGAGTGACGATTTCTCCAGTCAAATTGAATATTTTATAATCAATTCTCGGTTTGTTTCGCTTTGACATCAATAATCAGCATATGATTGGTTCTGTTTGAATATAGCCTGAGCACTGTCTGGCCTTTCGTTTGTAATTCTTAGGAATTGAGTGAAGAAATAGACAAAATTGATTTTTCATTTCTTTATGTAAAATTGAGATTCAGTGACAGAGTTCAAACTAAAATAAAATAACAAAACTACATTAAAATTGCTTTGAAAATCGGAAACATAGCGAAACATAATAAATACGAAAGCTTTTCGTCTGACACTAATATATTAAAACTATATTAGTTGAAATTAGATTGACAGAAGACTGATTTAATCAAAATATAAGTGTAGTCCTGCATGAGACACACAAAACAGACAAACGAACAAAATAGTATACGAAATAAAAACTTACCAGCTGGCCAAAAGTACATACTGTAAATTGATGACAACTGCACTGAACAAAAATAATTACATGTCTATTTATACAAAAATATAAAACCGGTTTGACAAGAAACTAGATAATAACAAATACTAGAAATAATGACCACACCTGATGAAATATACGCGCAGGGAACAAAACTGAAATAATAGTGTGCATGGGGACGCTAAACAAAAGACACAAAAATGCACAAAAGAGAATAAAATACTGAACACAAATGACGCAAATGAGACGCTGAACATAAAGACACTGAAACTATGACAACCATGAAATGACACTGATAATGAAACCTATTAAATTTGAATAAATATTGTTGTTTGTTTATTAAAAACTAAGTCACGTTACACACGTACATCTCATGAAGGCTATGGAAAATTCTGTTTTGCTTCCTCACACTTCTAAATTCAGCATTATAATAAGACAGTTGCTGGTTGGTTCTGTCTACCCATCCATACATTTCACGATATGGTGCAGGAACTCTGGGCATATGAATGATGACCTTTTCTCTTCCTTTGTTGACTTCAACAGGTTCCCAGTACTGCTGGCCAGACTTGATGTCATTATCCAAGAAGACTACCACATTGTTGTCGTTCCAATATGTTATGTTTAGAAAACCTTTGTGAAGAGATTTAGAGAACCCACGAACAAAGTGTCTTGCTGAACGCAAATTGTCCTTATGGCTGCATGGGAAATGAGCAGTGTTGCCCCTTTGCATAGCAATTAACCGAGTATGCCATTTGCTCTTTGCATCTTCCATTAATTTTATTGTGGGAAAGCCACTGTCCATAACAACCAAACGTCCACTGTCTTTATATTCAGATATGAGTTGCTCAACAATATCATAGTTTTACCATTGCCAGATGTTTTGTACGTTTTCTTCCCCACCTTCACCACATGGTTGGCAACATAATTTCCACCGTTTGCTCCCTTATCACTGACTTTACAAATCGTCCATCCCACTCTTATTGGCTTGTCTGGATTTCTTATTTTATAAGGGTTCCTTTTGCTTTTGCTAGTCACTCTTCCTTCATCAGCGCACATTTTACAGCCAACAGTCCACTTTGATAATGATTTCTCTCTGAGATATTCAACTCTAGAGTTAATATTCTGCAAAGGATTGTAGTCTGGATGATCTTTAGGTCGCAAGGATGAAGCTTTGACAACTCGAAAGTGCTTCAGCATCAGATGAAAGACTTCACGGCTCATTGTTTTCTTTATTTCTGGCTGTGATTGCAAGGGGTCCTCACTCCAAGCCCATCTATATTGCCGATATCCAAGAAGACGAAGATGCCATTTGATTGCGAAGAAACCTCTTACAAAACGTATTCCTGCCTCATCTCTTGAAATCACCCCAATTTTCTCAACAAATGATGGATCTTCAGCGCCATGTTCATTTGTACTTGCAAGACATGCCATGATAAATTCGTCGTCCATAACACCTTCAACAATCTCATGTGGTTTTGTACCACCATCAAATATAACTGCAGGTCTCCCATACTCAGGTATTCTTTCTGACAGAGCAATAGTACCTTCAAAATCTGCTTCTGACTCTCTAGACCAGTGGCAGCAACCAGGTTGATCATCATCGCTTTCAATACCATGAGGGTCATAAACTTCGCTATAATCGTAGACCATGAGCTCGTCATATTCTTCAGCTGACAACTCGTACAATGAAGAAATATCTCTCGGCTCGACTTCGATATCCATTGTATTTCAGATAAATGAATCAGAGCTTCACGATAAGATATATCCTGTTTTGTAATGCAATGTCGATCTGAACAGTTAAGTTTTTCATTATCGCAATCACTATTTTGAATTTCGCGCTAAAACTGTAACAAAATAAAGCTCAGCCCCAGACCTCTAAATAATAATATAGTCGTAAAAACTCCATTTTATGCCCCAAAAACATAAAAACTTCACAAAATAAATTCAATATTCGAATTCAGCGCCCGAAAATTGTACTTCTCACCGAATTTGATGCAAATTGGACGAATTTCAAAATTTGCATATTGCCCCCCTTTTACCCCGATTTTTTGCCCCCAAAACATCAAAATTTCAAAAAACAAATTCGAAATTCGAAATAACCGCCCCAAAATTGTACTTTTCGCCAAAATTGATGGAAATTGGACGAGTTTCAAAATTTGCATATTGCCCTCATTTTTTGCCTCCAAAACATCAAAATTTCAAAAAATAAATTCGATATTCGAATTCAGCGCCCCAAAATTGTACTTCTGACCGAGTTTCAGCCAGTGTTAATCAAATTGAGTTTTTCATGATTTTTGCTCCTACTGGGACCTACTGGGACGCTGGGCATGAGAGGGTTAACAAATATTTATTTTAATGAATATGAGTATGTTAAAAAATATGGTAAAGATAATAGTATATATGTATATCAACCAACACATTTAGATTTTAAGGAATGTAATTATGTTAATGAAATGAATTGTACGATTTATTTAAGAAATGTTGCTAATAATATTATATTTAAGCCTAATCTATGTGCACTAGAGCTTATATTTACCGATGACTCAACAACATTTATAGATAAAGTTATTTGAGTGAATGTATCATACAGCGTATGATTATTTAAATCGAAATAATTTGTCCAATTATAAACTTTAATTCGTTTTGTTGCAATTTACACGAGAAAGATAAAATATAAATGACGACAAAAAAAACTCACTCACTTTGATTTGCAATCGAAATGGGCAAGATACAGAAAACGACAGTGTTGACAATGCTCCCTCCTCGGTCGCTTCGCTCCGGGGAGGGAGCGAAGCGACCGAGCCCGGCTCATGTATGTATGTATGTATGTATGTATGTAGGTATGTAGGTATAGTATTTTTTTATAGTAGGTTTTGTATTATATTATATTGAAATTAGATTGACAGAAGACTGATTTAATCAAAATATAAGTGTAGTCCTGCATGAGACACACAAAACAGACAAACGAACAAAATAGTATACGAAATAAAAACTTACCAGCTGGCCAAAAGTACATACTGTAAATTGATGACAACTGCACTGAACAAAAATAATTACATGTCTATTTATACAAAAATATAAAACCGGTTTGACAAGAAACTAGATAATAACAAATACTAGAAATAATGACCACACCTGATGAAATATACGCGCAGGGAACAAAACTGAAATAATAGTGTGCATGGGGACGCTAAACAAAAGACACAAAAATGCACAAAAGAGAATAAAATACTGAACACAAATGACGCAAATGAGACGCTGAACATAAAGACACTGAAACTATGACAACCATGAAATGACACTGATAATGAAACCTATTAAATTTGAATAAATATTGTTGTTTGTTTATTAAAAACTAAGTCACGTTACACACGTACATCTCATGAAGGCTATGGAAAATTCTGTTTTGCTTCCTCACACTTCTAAATTCAGCATTATAATAAGACAGTTGCTGGTTGGTTCTGTCTACCCATCCATACATTTCACGATATGGTGCAGGAACTCTGGGCATATGAATGATGACCTTTTCTCTTCCTTTGTTGACTTCAACAGGTTCCCAGTACTGCTGGCCAGACTTGATGTCATTATCCAAGAAGACTACCACATTGTTGTCGTTCCAATATGTTATGTTTAGAAAACCTTTGTGAAGAGATTTAGAGAACCCACGAACAAAGTGTCTTGCTGAACGCAAATTGTCCTTATGGCTGCATGGGAAATGAGCAGTGTTGCCCCTTTGCATAGCAATTAACCGAGTATGCCATTTGCTCTTTGCATCTTCCATTAATTTTATTGTGGGAAAGCCACTGTCCATAATAACCAAACGTCCACTGTCTTTATATTCAGATATGAGTTGCTCAACAATATCATAGTTTTACCATTGCCAGATGTTTTGTACGTTTTCTTCCCCACCTTCACCACATGGTTGGCAACATAATTTCCACCGTTTGCTCCCTTATCACTGACTTTACAAATCGTCCATCCCACTCTTATTGGCTTGTCTGGATTTCTTATTTTATAAGGGTTCCTTTTGCTTTTGCTAGTCACTCTTCCTTCATCAGCGCACATTTTACAGCCAACAGTCCACTTTGATAATGATTTCTCTCTGAGATATTCAACTCTAGAGTTAATATTCTGCAAAGGATTGTAGTCTGGATGATCTTTAGGTCGCAAGGATGAAGCTTTGACAACTCGAAAGTGCTTCAGCATCAGATGAAAGACTTCACGGCTCATTGTTTTCTTTATTTCTGGCTGTGATTGCAAGGGGTCCTCACTCCAAGCCCATCTATATTGCCGATATCCAAGAAGACGAAGATGCCATTTGATTGCGAAGAAACCTCTTACAAAACGTATTCCTGCCTCATCTCTTGAAATCACCCCAATTTTCTCAACAAATGATGGATCTTCAGCGCCATGTTCATTTGTACTTGCAAGACATGCCATGATAAATTCGTCGTCCATAACACCTTCAACAATCTCATGTGGTTTTGTACCACCATCAAATATAACTGCAGGTCTCCCATACTCAGGTATTCTTTCTGACAGAGCAATAGTACCTTCAAAATCTGCTTCTGACTCTCTAGACCAGTGGCAGCAACCAGGTTGATCATCATCGCTTTCAATACCATGAGGGTCATAAACTTCGCTATAATCGTAGACCATGAGCTCGTCATATTCTTCAGCTGACAACTCGTACAATGAAGAAATATCTCTCGGCTCGACTTCGATATCCATTGTATTTCAGATAAATGAATCAGAGCTTCACGATAAGATATATCCTGTTTTGTAATGCAATGTCGATCTGAACAGTTAAGTTTTTCATTATCGCAATCACTATTTTGAATTTCGCGCTAAAACTGTAACAAAATAAAGCTCAGCCCCAGACCTCTAAATAATAATATAGTCGTAAAAACTCCATTTTATGCCCCAAAAACATAAAAACTTCACAAAATAAATTCAATATTCGAATTCAGCGCCCGAAAATTGTACTTCTCACCGAATTTGATGCAAATTGGACGAATTTCAAAATTTGCATATTGCCCCCCTTTTACCCCGATTTTTTGCCCCCAAAACATCAAAATTTCAAAAAACAAATTCGAAATTCGAAATAACCGCCCCAAAATTGTACTTTTCGCCAAAATTGATGGAAATTGGACGAGTTTCAAAATTTGCATATTGCCCTCATTTTTTGCCTCCAAAACATCAAAATTTCAAAAAATAAATTCGATATTCGAATTCAGCGCCCCAAAATTGTACTTCTGACCGAGTTTCAGCCAGTGTTAATCAAATTGAGTTTTTCATGATTTTTGCTCCTACTGGGACCTACTGGGACGCTGGGCATGAGAGGGTTAACAAATATTTATTTTAATGAATATGAGTATGTTAAAAAATATGGTAAAGATAATAGTATATATGTATATCAACCAACACATTTAGATTTTAAGGAATGTAATTATGTTAATGAAATGAATTGTACGATTTATTTAAGAAATGTTGCTAATAATATTATATTTAAGCCTAATCTATGTGCACTAGAGCTTATATTTACCGATGACTCAACAACATTTATAGATAAAGTTATTTGAGTGAATGTATCATACAGCGTATGATTATTTAAATCGAAATAATTTGTCCAATTATAAACTTTAATTCGTTTTGTTGCAATTTACACGAGAAAGATAAAATATAAATGACGACAAAAAAAACTCACTCACTTTGATTTGCAATCGAAATGGGCAAGATACAGAAAACGACAGTGTTGACAATGCTCCCTCCTCGGTCGCTTCGCTCCGGGGAGGGAGCGAAGCGACCGAGCCCGGCTCATGTATGTATGTATGTATGTATGTATGTAGGTATGTAGGTATAGTATTTTTTTATAGTAGGTTTTGTATGTAGGTATGTATGTATGTATAGTATATGTTTTTATAGCAGGTAGAGTAGGTATAGTATGTTTTTATAGCAGGTATAGTAGTTATAGTAGGTATAGTATGTTTGTCTAGTAGGTATAGTATGTTTTTAGAGTAGGTAGAGTAGATAGAGTAGGTATAGTATGTTTGTATAGTAGGTATAGTATGTTTTTATAGTAGGTATAGTATATTTTTATGGTAGGTATAGTATGTTTTTATAGTAGGTATAGTAGTTATAGTAGGTATAGTATGTTTGTATAGTAGGTATAGTATTTTTTTATTGTAGGTATAGTATGTTTTTATAGTAGGTAGAGTAGGTAGAGTAGGTCTAGTATGTTTGTATAGTAGGTATAGTAGGTATAGTATGTTTTTATAGTAGGCATAGTATATTTTTATGGTAGGTATAGTATGTTTTTATAGTAGGTAGAGTAGGTATAGTATGTTTTTATAGTAGGTATAGTGGGTATAGTATCTTTTCATAGTAGGTATGGCAATGTATAGTATGTATAGTAATGTATAGTATAGTATGTATATTAATTTATAGTAATGTATAACATAATGAAATTTATAGCACAGTAGATAGAGTAGAAACAAGAAAGTAGACTTAGTTCTCTGTAACTCAAAGTTTCATGCTTACGCAATCATCAGACAGACTATCCTAATGGATAGTCTGTCTGATGGATAATGATTAGGATAGTCTGTCTGATGATTGCGTAAGCATGAAACTTTGAGTTACAGAGAACTAAGTCTACTTTCTTGTTTCTACTCTATTATCGCTCTGTACTTCTGTACATCGAGCACTGTGGTACCAGCATAGACAACACGAATCTATAGATATAGCACAGTAGATATATACCTTAAGTTATATACCTTGCAGAAAACTGCCACATTCCAAACAGTGATTGAGAAAATATTGTATTTTGTTTACATAATAAAGAAAGACAATCAAATAACAATCCATCAAACAATAAATAATATATAATAGAGGCAGAAATATATTACAACTTCTAGCATGTAAATTTTGATACTAAATAGTGTTGTAATTTCATAGTGATTTGTAGGGAAATGAAAGAAGTTTACTGAATGATGACAGCATTATTTAGTGTGGGAGTCAACCTTTAATTAATGTCCATTTATATCTACTTATGCCTTACCTGATTATTATTCAACTTAACATACCCTCTCTATTTTTACACCGATTCGTAGTTCACTCTAATCTATAGTCTTTGCCATTCTTACTTTAACTATGTGGCAATATTGTAACATAAGAATTCACCCAGCACCACGTTGTTTCCATACGTCCAGAAGACCTCGATTTCATTCTTTTCCGTGGGGGGGGGGGCATCTTGATATTGTTGCTATAGTTTCGAAAGACAATAGCTTTGACTTAGGCACGCGAAAATCTTTCAGATTTCGATCGCACCAATTTTAAGTAAGTGAAAAATTTTTCTAAATAACTTTTGAAAGTTTAAACATTTAGGAACACAAAGGCAGATTAACAAAAAGAGCCTTAAAGGAATTTATAGTTATTAATAAAAAGTTTACACTTATTGTGTACCAATTTTTAACATTACTTACCTTTGTTTACTTCAGCATTTGTTAACCACACCTTACGCGCCCAATTGCAGATTTGTAAGTATCTTTCCTATTATTAACATTTTCAATCTTTGCCCTTCATATATTAATTCGCACAAATTCCATACTATCAGAATTTCGTAAATTGAGGAATACAACATTTTCTAATCTTCCATAATTCTCCCTCAGCAGCATTTTCCATTAACCTTATACTTATTATACATGCATTTCAACATTTCTTTTTAAGAACATTTCAACATGGCAAATGCAAGGCCAAAGGAAAATAATATTGTCATAACCCTTGGGAAAGAAACCAAAGTAATTATATTAAATACATTAATATATATATTAGTACATTTCTCATCTTCATAACTGCTATCAACCATTACTCTTTCCATGTTCTTTTTCTCCTGGGAAATGACATATAGCAGTATACCTGCATTGAAAAAGAAATGCGCCGACCAATTCCCAGAATTGGCCGGCAAACGTTTTAATTTAATGTTTGCCACTGGGAGAAGAATCCCGACAAATGAAATTGTGTACGTACACCTTTTTACATTGTACTTCACATGTTTAACATACACACTTTAACAATGGCATTGCATCTTTTTACAAAATGTTAACAACCTTTAACATATCAATGTTATATGTGTTAATTTACAGAACACAAACAGAGACCTTTGTCAAAATTTCTGACGGCCAACAAAAAAGAAAGGCCCCCAAAAAAGAGGGTGGGAAGGTCAACCAAAATCCTTCCCACAAAAAACCCAAAGAACATGCAGAATTGGCACGTGGTGCCAAAATTGTAAAAATATCTTATTTCAATATGTAAATAGCGTAGATACAGTAAAAACCTGCATATAAGAACCTCCTATTTTTAAGAACCTACCACCGTATATTCCATTTTTCGATTACCCATTCTTTGTGTTTCTTCACAACCAAAATAGCCTACAAAATAAGATGGAGGATGTTATATGCAGGTTTTTACTGTTTGTAGATAGTTTTTAAATAGTTTTTAGTTTGTAGTTATGTTGTTCGATAGTTTGTAGTTATGTAGTTTTATAGTTTGTTGTTCTGTTGTTATGTAGCTTAGTGGCCTTGATCATGCATGAATTATTCATACTCACAATAATTTACCTTTTTTGGCCTGCCAATCAATCTCACAAATTTCCCATATTTATGCATGGTCAATGCTTTTTCCTGTTTAAATAGTTCTAAATTGAGTTCATCGTAATATTCAGTTCCATTCATATATTATTGTTACAATTTTAAAACCCACATATTAATTAGACACTTACCACACAAAAAACCAAGTAGGGACACCCTTTCTTTTTTCTGTTCAGCAATCAACACCTGCAACAATAACATTATGTGAAACCATTAACCAAACAAACAGTTTCAATAATTTTGAATACTTTCCAGGTTACAGCAATGCCAATTCATTACTTATATTAGGATCAGCTAGCCCACCAAAACAAAGAAGCAGGGCAGATTTCCATTATTCCTATGCAACTGCCCTGAATTTGCCTTTTTTTCTTATTTCATACAACAACTAGAGTATATGTAACAAACTTACCCAGGCCTGCCATTCCGGTTGACTATTTTTAATGAAAGGATGCATATTCTCTTCCAATATATCGAAATTCTATGATTGATAGACAACAATTAAAGTTAAACACACCATAACTCATTATAGTTTGCTTAATAGTGTTTGATTGGAAAGATTGACAAAGGTCAAATTATATTATATAATTATATATTATCACTTGATGCATCAAAACCCTGTGGTCTCCCCCCTCGAAGTCTATCAACTGGCCCAATTGAACGATAAGACATTGTTGAAAGAATATTAATATTGTTTAACCAACCGTAAATATTCAGTAAAATGAACATAGCATAATATTTCAAACATTATAATGTTTCTTATCTTATATCCTATCTCTGTCAGCCCAACAAGTTTGTCACGTGCCAATCTTCTCCTTCCCACCTTTAAATGTCTGAAGGACAAAGGGGAAATCCCTTCACACGAGAATTTTCCCTCCTTTTTTTTCACGTGGCGCGTATAAACCAATCACGGAGGCGATATAGTACAATAGAAATCCCGCCTCCACAATTATAGATTTTGTCTATTTTTAACCGGCCAAATTTTCTAAAGGCTATAATTATAGTTAATCTTATTGTTATATTTATCGCTGAGTAAGTACCTACTTTCAATGTGTTTTAATAACTACAAGCTAGCCCGATTATTTATCACAACTTCATCTCATATGACAAAAATTATTGTTTTTCCTGGTATGCTTTTAATTACAAGAACAGGTCACGTTACGTTTCTGCAGGTATCATTTCTTTATCAAATATTTTACGTTTACAACTATTGTGATTTCTCTTTTGTTTCTACCCATAAATTTGAAAGACACAAGGCTCGGTAAGAAATTTATTATTTGACAACAGTTTTCCTTGCTCATTGATATATTTAACTCTTTAATTGTTTGTTTTTCTCATCAATAAAGGCCCAGCTAAATCTATTTTCAAATAACGGACACTTCTCTTTCACAAACTCATTTCGACAAAATAAACTTATATTTTTGATTTTTTATTTCTCTCTTTCCAAATGACCCTCTGTACAACAAACTATTTCGTTAATTCAGTGTTTCTTTCATGGATAGTAAGTATATTAATAACAATTTCTCAAATCTTGTTTCAACAAATTATTAAAAACTGCTGCACTCGATTCAACCGGTCCATTTTTATTTATTCATGTATTTCGCGTTTTGTTCATTATTCATTTCCTTTACTACTTATATTTTAACTATTAATTTACTCTATTCCATTTTAGTGACTGTTTACATAACAGAAACGACCACAGTTTAAACGTAAGTACTAGGGGTCATCACTCGCTTCGCTCGTTCGCCCCAGCCCATCAAGTAAAAAAACTTAATCTGGTTGGCGCACTTCATGCGCTGCATTCGCTTCGCTCATGCCTCTTTCAACCCCACGTACAATGGGTTAGCTCGCTACGCTCGCCTGTCTATCTATTAGCAAGAAACATTGCCTGGTAGGGCGCACTTCGTGCGCTGCATTCGCTTTGCTCATGCCTCTTTCAACCCCATGTACAATGGGTTAGCTCGCTGCGCTCGCCTGTCTATCTATTATCAAGAAACATTGACTGATAGGGCGCACTTCATGCGCTGCATTCGCTTTGCTCGTGCCTCTTTCCACCCCACGTACAATGGGTTAGCTCGCTGCGCTCCCCTGTCTATCCATTGTCAGGAAACATTGACTGGTAGGGCGCACTTCGTGCGCTGCATTCGCTTTGCTCATACCTCTTTCAACCCCACGTACAATGGGTTAGCTCGCTGCGCTTGCCTGTCTATCTATTGTCAAGAAACATTGACTGATAGGGCGCACTTCGTGCGCTGCATTCGCTTACACTCATGCCCCTTTCAACCCCACCTACAAAGGGTTAGCTCGCTGCGCTCGCATGTCTATCTATTGTCAAGAAACATTGACTGAAAGGGCGCACTTCGTGTGCTGCATTCGCTTTGCTCATTCCTCTTTCAACCCGACGTACAATGGGTTAGCTCACTGCCCTCGCCTGTCTATCTATTGTCAAGAAACATTGACTGATAGGGCTTACTTCGTGCACTGCATTCGATTACGCTCATGCCCCTTTCAACCCCACTTACAAAGGGTTAGCTCGCTGTGCTCGCCTGTCTATCTATTGTCAAGAAACATTGACTGATAGGGCGCACTTCGTGCGCTGCTCTCGCTTTGCTCATTCCTCTTTCAACCCCACGTACAATGGGTTAGCTCGCTGCCCTCGCCTGTCTATCTATTGTCAAGAAACCTGGACTGATAGGGCTTACTTCGTGCACTGCATTCGATTACGCTCATGCCCCTTTAAACCCCACCTACAATGGGTTAGCTCGCTGCCCTTGCCTGTCTATCTATTGTCAAGAAACATTGACTGATAGGGCGCACTTAGTGTGCTGCATTCGCTTTGCTCATGCCTCTTTCAACCCCACGTACAATGGGTTAGCTCGCTGCGCTTGCCTGTCTATCGATTGTCAAGAAACATTGACTGATAGGGCGCACTTAGTGTGCTGCATTCGCTTTGCTCATGCCCCTTTCAACCCCACCTACAATGGGTTAGCTCACTGCGCTTGCCTGTCTATCGATTGTCAAGAAACATTGACTGATAGGGCGCACTGCGTGCGCTGCATTCGCTTTGCTCATGCCTCTTTCAACCCCACATACAATGGGTTAGCTCGCTGCGCTCGCCTGTCTATCTATTGTCAAGAAACATTGACTGATAGGGCGCACTTCGTGCGCTGCATTTGCTTACGCTCATGCCCCTTTCAACCCCACCTACAATGGGTTAGCTCGCTGCGCTCGCCTGTCTATCTATTGTCAAGAAACTTTGACTGATAGGGGCACTTCGTGCGTTGCATTCGCTTCCTCATGCCTCTTTCAACCCCACGTACAATGGGTTAGCTTGCTCGCTCGCCTGTCTATCTATTAGCAAGAAACATTGACTGATGGGCGCACTTCGTGCGCTGCATTCGCATCGCTCATGCCTCTTTCAACCCCACAACAATGGGTTAGCTCGCTGCCTGCCTGTCTATCTATTATCAAGAAACATTGACTGATAGGGCGCACTTCGTGCGCTGCATTGCTTCGTCATGCCCTTTCAACCCCACTACAAGGGTTAGCTCGCTGCGCTCGCCTGTCTATCTATTGTCAAGAAACATTGACTGATAGGGCGCACTTCGTGTGCTGCATTCGCTTTGCTCATCCTCTTTCAACCCACGTACAATGGGTTAGCTCCTGCCTCGCCTGTCTATCTATTGTCAAGAAACATTGACTGATAGGGCGCACTTCGTGCCTGCATTCGATTCGCTCATGCCCTTTCAACCCCACTACAATGGGTTAGCTCGCTGGCTCGCCTGTCTATCTATTGTCAAGAAACATTGACTGATAGGGCGCACTTCGTGCGCTGCTTCGCTTCGCTCATGCCTCTTTCAACCCCACGTACAATGGGTTAGCTCGCTGCCTCGCCTGTCTATCTATTTCAAGAAACTTGACTGATAGGGCACTTCGTGCCTGCATTCGTTCGCTCATGCCCTTTAACCCCACTACAATGGGTTAGCTCGCTGCCTGCCTGTCTATCTATTGTCAAGAAACATTGACTGATAGGGCGCACTTAGTGTGCTGCATTCGCTTGCTCATGCCTCTTTCAACCCCACGTACAATGGGTTAGCTCGCTGCGCTCGCCTGTCTATCTATTGTCAAGAAACATTGACTGATAGGGCGCACTTCGTGCGCTGCATTCGCTTACGCTCATGCCCCTTTCAACCCCACTTACAAAGGGTTAGCTCGCTTTGCTCGCCTGTCTATCTATTGTCAAGAAACATTGACTGATAGGGCGCACTTCTGCGCTGCATTCGCTTTGCTCATTCCTCTTTCAACCCCACGTACAATGGGTTAGCTCGCTGCCCTCGCCTGTCTATCTATTGTCAAGAAACTTTGACTGATAGGGCTTACTTCGTGCGCTGCATTCGCTTACGCTCATGCCCTTTAACCCACTACAATGGGTTAGCTCGCTGCCTCGCCTGTCTATCTATTGTCAAGAAACATTGACTGATAGGGCGCACTTAGTGTGCTGCATTCGCTTTGCTCATGCCTCTTTCAACCCCAAGTACAATGGGTTAGCTCACTGCGCTCGCCTGTCTATCTATTGTCAAGAAACATTGATGGATAGGGCGCACTTCGTGCGCTGCATTCGCTTTGCTCATGCCTCTTTCAACCCCTCGTACAGTGGGTTAGCTCGCTGCGCTCGCCTGTCTATCTATTGTCAAGAAAAATTGACTGATAGGGCGCACTTCGTGTGCTGCATTCCTTTACGCTCATGCCCCTTTCAACCCCACTACAATGGGTTAGCTCCTGCGCTTGCCTGTCTATCGATTGTCAAGAAACATTGACTGATAGGGCGCACTGCGTGCGCTGCATTCGCTTTGCTCATGCCTCTTTCAACCCCACATACAATGGGTTAGCTCGCTGCGCTCGCCTGTCTATCTATTGTCAAGAAACATTGACTGATAGGGCGCACTTCGTGCGCTGCATTTGCTTACGCTCATGCCCCTTTCAACCCCACCTACAATGGGTTAGCTCGCTGCGCTCGCCTGTCTATCTATTGTCAAGAAACTTTGACTGATAGGGTGCACTTCGTGCGTTGCATTCGCTTCACTCATGCCTCTTTCAACCCCACGTACAATGGGTTAGCTGCTGCGCTCGCCTGTCTATCTATTAGCAAGAAACATTGACTGATGGGCGCACTTCGTGCGCTGCATTCGCTTCGCTCATGCCTCTTTCAACCCCACAACAATGGGTTAGCTCGCTGCCTGCCTGTCTATCTATTATCAAGAAACATTGACTGATAGGGCGCACTTCGTGCGCTGCATTGGCTTACGTCATGCCCTTTCAACCCCACCTACAATGGGTTAGCTCGCTGCGCTCGCCTGTCTATCTATTATCAAGAAACATTGACTGATAGGGCACACTTCGTGCATGCATTCGCTTGCTCATGCCTCTTTCAACCCCACGTACAATGGGTTAGCTCGCTGCGCTCGCCTGTCTATCATTATCAAGAAACATTGACTGATAGGGCGCACTTCGTGCGCTGCATTCGCTTCGCTCATGCCTCTTTCAACCCCACGTACAATGGGTTAGCTCGCTGCGCTCGCCTGTCTATCAATTGTCAAGAAACATTGGCTGATAGGGCGCACTTCGTGTGCTGCATTCGCTTTGCTCATGCCTCTTTCAACCCCACATACAATGGGTTAGCTTGCTGTGCTCGCCTGTCTATCTATTGTCAAGAAACTTTGACTGATAGGGCGTACTTCGTGTGCTGCATTCCTTACGCTCATGCCCTTTCAACCCCACTACAATGGGTTAGCTCGCTGCCTCGCCTGTCTATCTATTTCAAGAAACTTGACTGATAGGGCGCACTTCGTGCGCTGCATTCGCTTCGCTCATGCCTCTTTCAACCCCACGTACAATGGGTTAGCTCGCTGCGCTCGCCTGTCTATCAATTGTCAAGAAACATTGGCTGATAGGGCGCACTTCGTGTGCTGCATTCGCTTGCTCATGCCTCTTTCAACCCCACATACAATGGGTTAGCTTGCTGTGCTCGCCTGTCTATCTATTGTCAAGAAACTTTGACTGATAGGGCGTACTTCGTCTGCTGCATTCCTTCGCTCATGCCCTTTCAACCCCACCTACAATGGGTTAGCTCGCTGCCTCGCCTGTCTATCTATTGTCAAGAAACTTTGACTGATAGGGTGCACTTTGTGCGTTGCATTCGCTTCACTCATGCCTCTTTCAACCCCACGTACAATGGGTTAGCTCGCTACGCTCGCCTGTCTATTTATTAGCAAGAAACATTGACTGATGGGGCGCACTTCGTGCGCTGCATTCGCTCGCTCATGCCTCTTTCAACCCCACACAATGGGTTAGCTCGCTGCCTCGCCTGTCTATCTATTATCAAGAAACATTGACTGATAGGGCGCACTTTGTGCGCTGCATTCGCTTACGGTCATGCCCTTTCAACCCCACCTACAATGGGTTAGCTCGCTGTGCTCGCCTGTCTATCTATTATCAAGAAACATTACTGATAGGGCACACTTCGTGCGCTGCATTCGCTTTGCTCATGCCTCTTTCAACCCCACGTACAATGGGTTAGCTCGCTGCGCTCGCCTGTCTATCAATTGTCAAGAAACATTGACTGATAGGGCGCACTTCGTGCGCTGCATTCGCTTCGCTCATGCCTCTTTCAACCCCACGTACAATGGTTAGCTCGCTGCGCTCGCCTGTCTTTCAATTGTCAAGAAACATTGGCTGATAGGGCGCACTTCGTGTGCTGCATTCGCTTTGCTCATGCCTCTTTCAACCCCACATACAATGGGTTAGCTCGCTGCGCTCCCCTGTCTATCTATTGTCAAGAAACATTGAGTGATAAGGCGCACTTCGTGCCCTGCATTTGCTTACGCTCATGCCCCTTTCAAGCCCTCCTACAATGGGTTAGCTCGCTGCGCTCGCCTGTCTATCTATTATCAAGAAACATTTACTGATAGGGCGCACTTCGTGCGCTGCATTCGCTTTGCTCATGCCTCTTTCAACCCCACGTACAATGGGTTAGCTCGCTGCGCTCGCCTGTCTATCAATTATCAAGAAACATTGACTGAAAGGGCGCACTTCGTGCGCTGCATTCGCTTCGCTCATGCCTCTGCCTACTCCTCTTGCAACATTTTGGCTCGCTTCGCTCGCCTGATAACCCCTTATCATAATTTGTTTATTAAAACTTTGGGCTTGTTTACATTAGGCCTAAGCGTCGCAAGCATGCAGAAGCAACAATGGCGGTCGCCTACTACCTAAGCTACAACTGTCTCACTCAAAAAACAAAACAAAGCTATCACCTGTGTTCTCAATTGTTTCCTGTAATATTCCAGAGGTCTCTCAAACAATTAGCAAGTCTTTACAAAGATAATTCAGGTCGTGAAACACTTTGAAAGGGGCCCAGTTATCCTTTGTGTGCAAAACAAAAACATGCGTCTTCTCCAAAAGTACCTGCTGTTCAACCCGAGGGCAAATTTGCATGATAATGAAATACGCGTGACAGTTCACGTGAAGTCGCGAAAGAGCCAATCAAATTACAGCAAAAGGCAAGTCGGGTCACGTGAAGAGCGAATACTCTGTTCGAAAATGGAGTTCGGGACGCGAATTTGGAAGTTTTGCCAGCGTAAACCGTAGTTTTTTCGTGATAGCACAATTAGCAGAAAAATTAATGGAATAATTCAAAAATTCGGGAGAAAATCAAAAAACAAAATCCATTACCCTGGTTAAATTAATAAATTGAACGTTCTGTGTGAATTTCATTGCCATTTACTCACATACAAAAAAGCCTTTGTGATCACACGGTTCGCCGTTTCGGCCCATTGTTTTCGGGTGTTCGACCTATTGTTTCGGGTCGAATCTATTGTTTTTGGCAAGGAAAATGCGTCATCACGTGACATCACAGAATATATATTTTAGATATTCATAAAACATAAATTAGATTGTATAGCAATAATTTCCATTTACTTCTTTACCAATTTCAACTTATCATTATTGAGCCCTTGAAATATATGATATTTACTTCTTTGTGTTTCAGCTTTACACAAGGCTATAATTATCACCATTGTTGCTGCTATTAACACCATTGTCAAGAAGCAATAACATTTACAATAATTTGGCCTAATTGTATATCTCGTAGTTCATATTTCTCTTTCATACCACAACGTGCACCATGCGGCGCAAGGCCAAGAGAAGTATAACCGGCACCAGGTGTAGAAATCAAGTGCGGGAGAATATGCAGCATCACAGACAGATCAATCAGCAGCTTCAGCCTCAACAGACAGGAAATGCTCATAACCCACTTGTAGCACTCAACGATCTTCAACAATTGCAGCTTGAAAATCATCAGCTAGAAGCCCTGAATATCAGCCATTTCCAGCACAGTATCTCCTTCCACAGATACAGCCAATGGAGATGGGCATGGAACCACAGCTTCCCATTCAGATCCCATGGCTCCCCATTCAGATCCAACAGCTTCCCGTTCTGAACCAAGAGCTTCCCATTCAGAACCATCAGTTTCCCATTCTGAACCAAGAGCTTCCCACTCAGAACCAAGAGCTTCCTATTCAGAACCAAGAGCTTCCCATTCTGAACAATCAGCTTCCCATTCTGAACCAAGACCTTCCCATTCTGAACCAAGAACTTCCTATTCAGAACCAAGAGCTTCAAGCACCAGAGCAACCTGCAGACATCGAGATGCAAGACGCGGTTCCAGTACCTGATAAAAATCAGATACCAGAACCTGTTGAAGATCAACAAATGCAAGTTGACAACCCTGTCCCTGAGAACAATGAAGCTGAAAACCTCATCCCCTTCTCGCCATTACCACACCACTTGAATAAAATGACCAGAACATGCATTCATTGTGGTGCAAAGTACTTCAAAGAAGAACTTAACTGCCGAAAAAAATACAACAAGTGTTGCACGGGAGGTTTAATCACTCTGGATCCAATTCAACCACCTCCAGTCAATGTCATGCATTTATATACTGGTGATACAGCCGAATCGACACATTTCTTAAAGCACTTCCGCCAATACAACTCATTAATGGCCATGGCTTCATGGAAGGCTAATATTGTACGTAATGCCAGAGCTGGACCACCAGTTATCACAATTCACGGAAAGGCATATCACATGACTGGTAACTGACCAATCCACTTCTTTTATACCATATTTTATATAGCTAACTATTCACTTATGATTTCTACCCTAAAACTCATATTTCTATTCACATGTTATGTTTTAAGTATATTTTATTTACAATTACAGGTGTAACAGAAACAGACAGACTCAGAAAGTATGCAGAACTTTGCATGGATACGCAACAAGCATTGCAGGAACGGCAAAACGCTGCAGGAGAACAACATCTTGATTTGGACATTTTTGCACTTCCCCAGAATGAATTAATAGCAGTCAATCGATTTGCACAACATTATCGAAGCATGGGAAAAATATTGGAGGAACAGCAGCAGCAAGCTATTGCAAAAAATCAGCCTGTTCCGACATTCAAAATGATCATCACAGGTCGCCCACAACAAGATCGCAGATACGATAATCCAACTGCCAGAGAAATTGCAGCTATATATACTGTACAAAATGGAGGTGCACCAAATCTTGACGACAGAGAACTGCAAGTTCAAACAAGACGCGGAGATCTCATGAAGATTTACGCAACCAGTCCAAGTGCTGATCCTCTCACATATCCCTTGATATTCTTTCATGGTGATAGAGGTTACAGTTTGGACCTTCAACGATTGCCCACAGCACACGTAGCGGGTGAACACCACAACAATCGTGACCCTCGTACCAGACTAACTGTTACCGAATACTATTCATACAGAATCCAGGTCAGGGATGCATTCTCAACCATCCACGTTGCATCACTTCTATTTCAACAGTATCTGGTAGATGCATATACGAAGATAGAAGGCAATAAACTACACTGGATTATGAACGATCAACGCCAGCTTCGTGTTGACACGTATCCAGGCCTGATGGATCATCTCCACAGAAGAGCTGAAATCGAAAACCAGATGGCCAGGGCCAACAATCCGAATCAGCCAAAAAATATCGATGTTGGCTGTGTTATCATTCTACCATCATCCTTTCCAGGCAGCCAAAGAAACATGTATCAACATTGTCAAGATGCAATGACAATCGTTAGGAAGTATGGCAAGCCAGACATCTTCCTCACAATGACTGCCAATCCTAAATGGAAGGAGATTGAAGAAAACATCTATCTGTATCAGAAGGCCAGTGATCGACCAGACATTGTCACCCGAGTATTTTATCTCAAACTCAAGGAACTACTCGAAAACATATTACATAACCACATTCTTGGACATGTCACAGCACATGTGTATGTCATAGAATTTCAGAAGAGAGGACTACCACACGCACACATGATCCTGTTTCTTTCACAAGCTGATAAACCACGAACACCATAACAGGTAATGTATCCACTACATGTACTAATAATTCTTTCTGCTATTGTGAGATTTATACGCAATGCTTAAATCGAGAATATCAACGTCAAGTTTTTTAAATTTGGTGGAATCCGAGAGAATACAATTAATTTTATCCAAATAATCAGTTTTGTTAAGAATAACCACACCATTCCCCTTATCAGGCTTGCAAATGATGATATCCTTCATTTTGGATAGTTCATATAAACATCGAAACTCAGCCTTGGTAAGATTAGAAGAACGGGGAGGGCTTCTGCAAGTGTGATAGGAGGAAAGGGCAATATTTTTGATTTTGGTTTTAATAATATCAATGTTAAGTTTACTAAGAGACGAAATGGGAAGGTCTTTGACAGAACGAAAAAGTTTTTCAAATGGAGTAAAAAAAGAACAATAATCAATAGAATTTGGATGAATACAAAAATTAAGGCCTTTAGACAAAATACGTTTTTCAATATCACTAAGTATATACGAAGAAAGATTAAAGATAACTTTGTCAGGGTCAATGAGGTTAGAGGCTTTGGTTTGTTTGAGACGGAACAGTTTCTTCTTATGAGTAGCCTGTGCAGAAGTGACATACCTGTTGTTGTTTAATTCAATGGGTGATGAGAGGAAGTTGTAATCAAGCCAAGAGGTTAGAGATTTAAGTTGGTCGGAGCTGTGTTGGGATCTGGTTTGTAATGTGGATAGGTGTTTGTTCTTTGAATGAAGTTCTTCTTGAAGGAATCTTTTCTTGCAGTATTTGTAGGATTTACCATGACGCAGCCGGGAGTTAGATAGACGAAAATTCAAGAAGGTCGGACACAAATCATGATTTAGACATTCCTGTAGAAACTTGACATCACTCAGCATCTTCTTAACTTGGCGGTCAGCTTTCCCGCAGGGTCTAAAGATGTTTAATACTTGCTTTCCATATTGTCGCTCGATAATAAAACCAATAGAAATACCAGGTGGGAAGCGAATTGCATGTAGAAATTTCAAAATGTAAACGACGATAAGAATGGACATGATGAAAAACAGAGACAAATTCAGTTGGCAAAATTCAGTTGACAAATCCAAATTGACAAATCCATGAAATTAAATTAAAATAGCTACGACATAAACAGTAAAAATTCCATAACGTTTCGCTGAATAACTGTCAGCATCCTCAGATGACAAGAAGTACACTAAATGCAATATTTATATTTTAGCAAACAAAGGCATAACTAAAAGAAAAGAATACAATCGTGAAATAGTTTAGAGGCAATATACAAACTAAAATGCAATGAAAAACAAAGAAAATTAAAATAGCTGTAGGGAAAATTCGCCACTAAGGAATGTCATTTTTTGTTTATTGGTCAACTCTTTGATCAAATTGATGGTGTCGCTATGGGCTCCCCTTGGGGCCCACATTAGGTAATATATTTATGTGTTTTATGGAATCGTCCTTTCTCAACAATTGTCCGTCTGAATTTAAACCTCTTTTTTATCGCCGCTATGTAGATGACACATTTTGTTTATTTAAGTCTCATGAGCAAATTCATCAGTTCCATAATTATCTTAACAATATCCACCCCAATCTTAAGTTTACAGTTGAAATTAAAAATTCTGGATCCCTCTCTTTTTTAGATGTTTTTGTTTCCCACCTAGACCTTGGTTTTGAGACTAGTTTGTTGAGAAAAAATACTTTTACTGGCTTATATTCTCATTTTGATTCTCTCACTCCCCTTAAATTTAAGCGTAATCTTATCTCCGTTTTGTTGATGCGAGCCTATAGGATCTGTTCATCTTATGCTACATTTCATATTGAAGTTGCCCGTATTAAACGTTTTCTTAGTCTTAATGGTTATCCTCTGCAACTTATTGACTATACTATTCATATGTTTCTTAATAAATTATATCAGCCACCTATTTGTAAAGATACTGTTCCACATAAGAAAATTTTGGTTTGTCTCCCGTTTTTAGGATTCCATTCTCTTCAAATACGTAAACAACTTAATAAGATTTTTATGAAGCCTATCCGTATATTAAACTTCATTTCGTTTTTTCCTCCTCTAAACGTATCTCCTCTTTCTTTCATTTTAAAGACCGTTTTCCTGTTTCCATTTGTTCTCAGGTTGTTTATCAATTTAAGTGCACAGGTTGTAATGCCTGTTACTATGGGAAGACCTCCCGCCATTTAGCCACTCGCAGCCGGGAACATTTGGGAATAGGAAAAGCAGGTCAACCTGTTAAGTCTTCCTCTTCGGCCATACTAGACCACCTTACTGCCTCTGGGCATGAGGCCACTCTTGACAACTTTTCTATTTTAAAGAAAGCATCCAATGATTTTGATCTCCTTTTGTTTGAAAGCCTTCTCATCCTACGTGACCACCCCTCCCTTAACAATCAAGCGTCTAGCATTCCCCTACGGCTATTTTAATTTTCTTTGTTTTTCATTGCATTTTAGTTTGTATATTGCCTCTAAACTATTTCACGATTGTATTCTTTTCTTTTAGTTATGCCTTTGTTAATTTAGTTTAGTTATGCTAAAATATAAATATTGCATTTAGTCTACTTCTTGTCATCTGAGGATGCTGACAGTTATTCAGCGAAACGTTATGGAATTTTTACTGGTGATGTCGTAGCTATTTTAATTTAATTTCATGGATTTGTCAATTTGGATTTGTCAACTGAATTTTGTCAACTGAATTTGTCTCTGTTTTTCATCATGTCCATTCTTATCGTCGTTTACATTTTGAAAGAGTCTTAAATCATATCAAATCAGTGATTCGTGGGCACAGTTTCAACAACATCGCCTGCACACAAACATAAGAGCTGTTCAAGATGAATCTTACAGAGAATTCTCAGAATGGCTCCTAAGATTTGGCAATAAACAAGAACCACATGATGGACTTGACAATATCACTTTGCCACATCAAATATGCACATCTTGGCAAGAGGAAATGCTCAACTTCATATATCCCCCGCCTAATACACCACAGTCGTGCCTCATGCTGGATCCGGTAACCATGTCAGAACGTTGTTGTCTTACCCCAAAGAATGACTTTTCACATCAAATCAATGACATCATTCTGGAAAGACTACAAACTCCTGACAGAACATACTACAGCAGAGACAGTGTGATAACAGAGGATCCAGATGACGAGGCCGCATATCCAATTGAGTTTATCAACAATCTAACTCCTAATGGATTGCTGTTACACCGACTTAGACTCAAGGTATAATTTACCTATATGTACTAATTATACATTAATTCTACACTTATTTCAAATATTGATAATGGTCCTCCGATGATACACATTGTAACCTCAAGCTTTCCTTATTTAAGGTTGGTGCAACAATCATTCTTCTGAGGAATCTAAATCCAAGGAAAAATCTTTGTAACGGCACAAGACTCATTGTACGCCATCTCCGACGTAACGTGATCACAGCAGAGATCATCACGAAGGAACACAGAGGCCAGCAGGTTATGATTCCCAGAATAACATTGTCAACACAGGACAGTGAGATGCCGTTCAACATCAAGCGACGGCCATTTCCTGTCAGACTAGCATACTGCCTTACTATCAATAAGGCACAGGGACAATCTCTCAGGTATGTTTGTATTTACGTGAGCCCGTGTTCACACATGGTCGGTTATATGTGGCCATGTCAAGAGCAACATCATTTGACGGGCTCAAAGTATTCCTCCCAGAGGAAACACACATGAAGACAAAAAATATTGTTTTCCAAGAAGTCCTGTAAAGGTCTTAACAAACCATAGAGCATAAATCGCGTTGCTCTCAAGGGCTTCTACCAAAATACACACACACCAAACACGAGGGCTCAGATTGTGGTTCTACCGGATCGGCTATAAAGTGCAACACTATAAAGTGCAACAAAGGCTTTATGCACAAGTGCATAAAGCACAATGAAAATATATTACAACAACATGAAAGTTTGTTTCCACTAATTGATAAACACCTCTTTCTATTAGTACATCAAGTTATGTAGGAAACATAAAGATAATTTTCACAGATTTTCCATTTCAAACATGTTTTTCAAATAATCCACAAAGGGAATCAATGAATGCAGCTTCTGAACTATCATATTGTTTTATTTTTCTTTATTATTGGGCACCTTTATATGTTCATTTAGTTTTGTTATTAATTATTTATTTTTTCCCATATGATACTTAGTGAAACAAATGCTGAAGTGATGAACCAAAGCTGTCACTGTCACTAATGTTTACTATTCACACCATGCAATTGTCAAATGACTCAAACAAACATTTACTACAATATATATGAAAAGTCAATGGAATCGTTAACAAACTCATGGAAAGAGAATGCCTAGGTAAGTTTCAATCACATTTTAATTTCATTAGCCTTTCGTGACAGGCTATTGCTTACCTCATTAGGATTCAAATGAAATACTTGCCCAATATCAAACCTCACCGTTATGACATATACATATTAGTCAAGTTAAAGTTAACTTACCATTTACATTAAATAGCTTTTTACTAACCTTTCACCAAAAGTATTGTGTTTTTAGAGGTGTATTGCTACTATATGATCCATTTTTACCTGTCCACCAATACGAGGTTACTTGTGTCAAAACAAGGCTAATCTGTCAAACTCCATTCACACCCCCCCAAAAGTGTGCTGTGCTACTGGAAGCATAAGCGAAAGTGAATAGAACACGCGCATGCGTACGAACCAGTTAACTAATCTCAACAACAGACTATCACGCGAGCGCAGCAAACCAATCAATTGGACGGGGCATGAGCGCGAGCAAATGCAGTGTGCGAAGCGCACCATCCAATCATCGGTTCTTGATAAGACACTCTTAGGCGAGCGGAGCGAGCCAATCTAACTGATAGGCATGAGCGCGAACGAATGCAGCGTGCGAAGCACCCCAACCACATCAAGCTTTTTTTACTTGACAGGCTGGGGCGAACGAGCGAAGCGAGTGATGACCCCTAGTCTACATTTAAATTCTACTTATCATACTTAACATATCAATCAATCAATCAATCAATTAAACGAGTAAACAATCAATCAATTAAACAAGTTGATTTATAGTTATAGTTGGTTCAATAAATTGTTCCGGTGCACGCAATGTCTTAATTACAATAACCGGTTTTGAAATCGGTTCTATCTGCAACACTTGATCCAAAACCACAATAAAATCATGTAACCCAGCAATAGCTTCTAATGTAAATTCATTGATGAAGGTGATGTTAGGAACCACTTCTTTCATTCTTTGAGATACAAAATCATTTTCTTCTTGATAAAACCAAAAGAGAGATGAAAAAAGTTGATGATCCTTGTCAACTGTGAGGTTGTGCCGGTTTTTAAACAACCTCCAAACACTTTGATACATTCGCAGATGTATTTCTCCACCAACAACTAATATCTTAAACGGAATATTTAGCGGAAGGTAGTCTGGCCTTTCATTCCTGTGTTTCTTTCACATACACCTTTCCAACATGCGTATTTTTAATCGCATCTCTATTTCAAATTTAACTCCATCTTCATTCAAAAGAATTAATTGTTTGTCTTTGATTGATGAGTGTTCGTGTTTTACCATAATGCCTTTAATCATGAATAATTAATTACAAATGAGTTTAAATCCAGCAACTCTTAGTTGTATACTTTTAACTAAAACCAATCAATCAATCAATCAATCAATCAATTAAATGAGTAAACAATCAATCCATCAATCAATCCATCAATCATAATAATAATAATGTTCATTGTTCTCTTATTCTTTTTTAACAAATGATAAAAATTTTTGAGGTTTTAATATTGATTTCATAATCATAATCGGCTGACATACATTTTCATCTGCTATAATGTGATCCAATATCACTATCGCATCATTAACTCTTTCTAATAATTCCAAATTCAAACCAGCCATAAAAATTACTCCTCCTTCTTCTCCTACTAGCTCAGTAACCACAGTTTTGAGTTGCAGCACACTTGACTTCGACATTAAAGGATTGTAAACCCAAAGCACGTTTTCAAGTAATCCACCTTTACTATTATCCGTTACCGTACACCACTTTTTTAACATTTCAAAAACAAATTGACGTACATCCTCACCTTCCAATAGTAAAGTAAAAGGATTTTCTAATGCACACGGTTCACCAAATGTTTTATGATCTTTATCATTTGCATCATAATAATATTGTTCCTCACCTTTATCTGATTGAATATTAATATATGAAAAGTGAGGTACAGTTGGTTCAAGCGCCACTTGTACTTCTTGCAACATTTGCAACTTTTCAAGTTTATCTACAACGTCATTTACAGGTGTTTTTTTTTGTAGCTCGAAGTGATGGTTCAACCGAAACATTTTTCGAAATTGTCATTTGAAAGTTATCCTTGTCATTAAAGAAAACCTCCAATGAACCCTGTTGCAGTATTTTTTCTTGCAATGATTCCTCTTCTTCTTGTGCTGAAGTTTGTTCTTTAAGAGTCATTATGAAGTGAAGTTCAATGTGTTTGCAACAAAGTGAGTGAATATTACAAGCGGTGTACGTATATTTATATCATTATTTCATTGATTAACAACCCGTCAATCATACGAGCAAAGCAATAGATGAGAAACATGAACTATAAACAACTTTCACGTTAAATTTCAAATAATTAGTTTGAACTAACTAGCATTCAAACCAATGCAAAGAATAATCTCGAGAAAGATTTCTAAAGAACAAAGTTGTGTTCCTGTGCAAACCAATATAAGGGCCACTCCAAAATTATTGAGATATTCATTAACCGCTTGAGACATTGTTTCGAAAATTTGCTAGTAAGTTAAGCAATCTATTTCATCTGTATTTTGTAAATTTTGTTAATTTCTTGCACGCGAAGAAATTTATATAATATTTTGAAATCTAGTGTTTGGGATATTCATGTGTGTGCAAAATGGAGCTTGAAAGACGTGATTTTCGCGCAATGATTCATTATGATTTTAAGAAGGGTATGAAACAAGAAGAGTGTCATACTCAACTTTTTCAGACATTTGAAGATATTGCCCCTTCAAGAGCAACAGTTTTTCGATGGTTTGCCGAATTCAAAAGAGGGAGGGAAAGTCTTAAAGATGAGGCCCACCCAGGAAGGCCACCTACAGCTGTTGTTCCAGAAACAGTTGCCGCTGTGGAGAAAATGCTTCAAGAAGATGGTTGAATGACTTATTCCATGCTGCAGGATAGTTTAAAGATCGGATCAGCAGCAGTACACATAATTTTGCACGAAAAACTACAAGTTCGGAAAGTGACTGCCCGCTGGGTACCACATTGCTTGACCGATCAGCAAAAGGACCACCAGGTTAATTGGTGCCAATTTATGCTCCAGAAATTTGAAGAAGGAAAGTCAAAACGGGTTTATGATATAGTCACAGGTGACGAGAGTTGGATTTACCAATTTGACCCTGAGACAAAACGTCAATCCTCTGTTTGGATCTTTCCTGGTGAGAACCCAGCGCAAAAATTTTGGCGATCGCGAAGTGTCGGCAAAAAGATGGTTGCATCATTTTTCTCAAAAACGGGTCATGTGGCAACCATTAAACTTGAAGATCGTCCCACGGTGAATGCAGATTGGTACGTTAATCACTGCATACCACAGGTTTTAGATGCTTGGCGAAATAAACGTCCAAGGACTGGCTTGAGAGGTCTGCTTTGGCACCATGACAACGCTTCCCCTCACACAGCTGCTTTGACGATCGACTTTTTGTCGGAGAATTCCATCCAACTAGTGACCCACCCGGCATATTCACCTGATTTGGCACCTTGCGACTTCTTTCTCTTCCCAACAGTGAAAGAAAAAATTCGTGGAACAAGGTTTGACAGCTGCGATGACGCAATTTGCGCCTGCAAAGAGGCTGTTTCTGACCTGACTAAGGAACAATGGGCCCATTGTTTTGATATGTGGTTTTATCGTATGCGATTGTGTATAGAGGCAAAAGAAGAGTTGTTTTTATTTTCCACTACATACGTTTTACTATTCAAACTAATCATTTTAGTTCCCTCAAATTCAATTTGAAATTTTCCGGGTGTTCTCTTTCCATAAGGGCAAGCTGTTGTATCAGTAAGAAAAAATTCCTTTTCCAATGTTCCATATAGTTATGTTCCTTTAATATCCTCACGTATATTTTCTTCAAATTTTTTCCCATCTGGAAAACAAATATAGAGACTGTCAGTGTCCATTTCACACAGATGCCAACTATTTGGTTCTAGTACCGGCACAAAAAAATCATAATAACACTCTAACACCCTATGTTTTGCGCAATTGAAAACATTCCAACCGATATACCTAACATGATTTTCTATAATTTTTCTCTTAGGTGTTATTTCCTCTACGTAATTATCTTCCAATATTTGTGCATCCAAAATATTACCAATATTAATATTAGCGTCTTCAGTATCATGTCCCAAGTAAGAAATTTGACGTTGTTTCCCTTTATTCATAACTAGCCGGGGGCGTTCGCGTTCGCTCGCTTCTCGGAGGGGGGCAAGTGAAAAAGCTTATTGTGTTGGCGCACTTCGTGCGCTGCATTCGCTTACGCTCATGCCTCTGTCAAACCCATTTACAATGGGTTAGCTTGCTGCGCTTGCCTGACTCTCTATTATCAAGACACATTGACTGATAGGGCGCACTTCGTGCGCTGCATTCGCTCACGCTCATGCCCCTGTCAAATTCACTTGCAATGGGTTAGCTCGCTGCGCTTGCCTGACTCTCTATTATCAAGACACATTGCCTGATGGGGCGCACTTCGTGCGCTGCATTCGCTTGCGCTCATGCCCCTTTCGACCCCACTTACAATGGGATAGCTCGCTGCGCTCGCATGTGGTCGGTGCACTTCGTGCGCTGCATTCCCTCAGGCTCATGCCCCTTTCAACCCCACCTACAATGGGTTAGCTCGCTGCGCTCGCTTGTGGTTGGCGCACTTCGTGCGCTGCATTCACTTGCGCTCATGCCCCTGTCAAACCCACTTACAATGGGTTAGCTCGCTGCGCTCGCCTGACTCTCTATTATCAAGACACGTTGACTTATAGGGCGCACTTCGTGCGCTGCATTTGCTCAGGCTCATGCCCCTTTCAACCCCACCTACAATGGGTTAGCTCGCTGCGCTCGCCTGTCTATCTATTATCAAGAAACATTGACTGACATGGAGCACTTCGTGCGCTGTATTCGCTGTATTCGCTTCGCTCATGCCTCTTTCAAACCCATGTACAATGGGCTGGCTCGCTGCGCTCGCCAGTCTATCTATTACCAAGAAACATTAGCTGATAGGGTGCACTTCGTGCGCTGCATTCGCTTACGGTCATGCCTCTGCCTACTCCTCTTGGAACAGTTTGGCTTGCTTCGCTCGCCTGATAACCCCTTATCATAATTTGTTTAGTAAAACTTTGGGCTTGTTTACATTAGGCCTAAGCGTCGCAAGCATGCCGAAGCAACAATGGCGGTCGCCTACTACCTAAACTACAACTATCTCTCTCAAAAAACAAAACAAAGCTATCGCCTGTGTTCTCAATTGTTTCCTGTGATTTTCCAGAGGTCTCTCAAACAATTAGCAAGTCTTTACAAAGATAATTCAGGTTGTAAAACATTTTGAAAGGCGCCGAGTTATCCTTTGTGTTCAAAACAAAAACACGTGTCTTCTCCAAAAGTACCTGCTGTTCAACCCGAGGGCAAATTTGCATGATAACGAAATACGCGTGACTGTTCACGTGAAGTCGCGAAAGAGCCAATCAAAGTACAGCAAAAGGGAAACGGGACACATGAACAGCAAATACCTTGTTCGAAAATAGAGTTTGCGACGCAAATTTGGAAGTTTCGCCACTGTAGACCGTAGTTTTTTCGTGATATCACAATTAGCAGAATAATTAATGGAATAATTCAAAATTTCAGGAGAAAATCGAAAAACAAAATCCATTACCCTGGCTAAATTAATAAAGTAAATATTCAGTGTGAATTTCATTGCCATATATACAAAAAAGCCTTTGTGATTACACGGTTCGCCGTTTCGGCCATTGTTTTGGGGCGTTCGACCTATTGTTTCGGGTCGAATCTATTGTTTTTGGCAAGGAAAATGCCTCATCACGTGACTCCGCAGAATATATATATTAGATGGTCGTTCCAAATGCACTATTTCTAGCTAACTTTGACGTTTCAGCTTTTACTTGCGTCATAGGATAAACATCACCATTAACTCTATCTTGTGAAATATTATTAACAAATGATGTAAAAACCTTCTTTCCTCGATATTGGATAAACTTATAGATACGTGTTACAACTAAACCATGTTGTACATACCATCTCAATAACGAGGTGTTTATTCCGATTTGATTACCAAAATAGCTTCCAATTAGTAATTTACGTGATTGTTTTGAAAATCCAAACCGGTCTGAAATATCTTACATATGTTCACCAATATCTTGAAATTCAACATTGACATTTTTGAATATTGGAGTAAATTCTTTACATTTATCTTTTAAATTATCTGGAACATGAATGTCAACTTCAATTGCACCAACATTTATCTTCAAGAATATCATTCAATAATTGCTTCTCCATTATTTCTACGTGTCCAGTATACGGTAAACGAGAGTTGTTTATAAACTCTCGAATTTCATTATTATCATAAATTAACTGATTCCATTTACATTCTCACATCCGCTTTACTTTATAACCTCTATGTCTGAAAAATATAGTTTGCTTCATCAAATTGATGAATTTCGTCACTTGATAAAATGTTATTGTTTATAGAAATATCACTTCGTTTGACATATGTCAAGAGTTTCCCGTTTGATAAACATTTTCCACATGCGTGCCAGTAACAAGTATCAAACTCATATACTATTTTTGTTTGGTCGTTAACTCCATCCGCAAGAAATGAAATGAATTGATTTTTTTCTTTTCGATTACTCTACCTTACATTCTATAAACAACTTATCATCAACTACAAAACCTCGTTGACGGAGTTTCGATAATGGCATCATACATGCAACTCCTGACAGAAAGGGCGCACTTCGTGTGCTGTATTCGCTTCGCTCATGCCTCTTTCAACCCCACGTACAATGGATTAGCTCGCTGCGCTCGCCTGTCTATCTTTTATCAAGAAACATTGACTGATAGGGCGCACTTCATGCACTGCATTCGCTTCGCTCATGCCTCTTTCAACCCCACGTGCAATGGGTTAGCTCGCTGCGCTCGCCTGTCTATCTCTTACTAAGAAACATTGACTGAGAGGGCGCACTTTGTGCGCTGCATTTGCTTCGCTCATGCCTCTGCCTACTCCTCTTGCAACAGTTTGGCTCGCTTCGCTCGCCTGATAACCCCTTATCATAATTTGTTTGTTAAAACTTTGGGCTCGTTTACATTAGGCCTAAGCGTCGCAAGCATGCCGAAGCAACAATGGCGGTCGTACAAAAACTAAAACTATCTCACTCAAAAAACAAAACAAAGCTATCACCTGTGTTCTCAATTGTTTCCTGTAATTTTTCAGAGGTCTCTCAAACAATTAGCAAGGCTTTACAAAGATAATTCAGGTCGTAAAACATTTTGAAAGGCGCCCAGTTATCCTTTGTGTTGAAAACAAAAACATGCGTCTTCTCCAAAAGTACCTGCTGTTCAACCCGAGGGCTAATTTGCATGATAACGAAAAACGCGTGACTTTTCACGTGAAGCCACGAAAGAACCAATCAAATTGCAGGAAAAGGCGAAACGGGTCACGTGAAGAGCGAACACTCTGTTCGAAAATGGAGTTCGCGACGCGAATTTGGAAGTTTTGCCAGCGTAAACCGTCGTTTTTTCGTGATAGCACAATTAGTGGAGCAATTAATGGAATAACTCAAAAATTCTTTTAAAATAGGCTTGCAAAAATAGATAACTTTTGCCTACTCCAGAAACGGAGCCTTTCCATGCAAGTGTCAACCTTTTGCGACCCCATTGAAAAAAGCCTTATTGATGACCGATTCGCCGTTTCGTCCCATTGTTTTGAGGCGTTTGACCTATTGTTTCGGGTGGAATCTATTGTTTTAGGCAGAGTTTCGCCACCGTCACCTGACTCCGCAGAATATATATATTAGATAGTAGGTATAGTAGGTATAGTATGTCTGTATAGTAGGCATAGTATGTTGGTATAGTATGTAGGTATAGTATCTATATATAATAAAATGTGATCACACGTGACCGGCCGGCGCTTCACAATGGGCTATTGTTTGGCGAACAATCGACGTTCGACCGAACAATGGGATCAAAGGAGAGGGCGTTGCCACTCAAAGGCTTTTTTTCTAGGGGTCAATAAGGGTGCAAATTGGTATGAAAATGATCGCTGCATTGTGCTGATGAAAGTAAAGCTTTCCGCTAATTTCTACTCCCAGCGGTTCGGGAGTTATTGCCCATTTTGTGTTCCGGCTTTCTAGAAAGTTCCGAGGAAGGAGTTAATGAGATGCAAAACGAGCAGGGACAAGCACGTGTTTTTTTAGTTGAACGGGCGGCAAATTGCTCGGGTTTAAACATGAATACGTGCCGGAAATAAATTGTAAAGACGTGTCAATTGTTGTCACGACCTGTGGAGACAATGTGTGGACAATTATTTCAAGGTATTTCCTTTTATTTAATTGTTTTTTGCTGAAAATAGCACGACTTTTGTTTTGTTTCAACTCACGTTTTTCTTTCGGCTCGAGGGCCTAACCAAAACACGAAGACAATTTTGATTTTCTCGGGTCGTTCTGGGCCGATTTTCTCCATTTAAACTTTCGATAACTGTTTATTTACACGAGAACTAAAGTTATATGGCTTTGTTTTTTTTGTTTTGTTGATTTTCCTCTGTTTTTGGACAGTTTTGGCCGAGTTTGGATTTTGCTTGAAAACACGAAATTTTCAAAGCAACACGCGTGTGTTTTCACTTGCGAAAATTAATTTTTAACCTGCCAAAACTTTGTTTTTTTCACCCAAATACTTTCGATAAATGTTCCCAAAGCTATTAGCTTCATTTTGATATTTTCGTGGGTTCTGTAGGACAAAAATTGGCCACGTTAATTTAATTTGAAAGTTTTAGTGTTTTTAAAGTACGTTGATGAATTCATTTTTAAACGGCTTTTAGGGGGCGGCAGGGTGGGCGCTAGGTGGTCGCTTGCCAGGGGGAAGTATCGTAGGGTATGTATCGTAGGGTATGTATTGTAGGGTATGCATCGTAGGGTATGTATTGTAGGGTATGTATTTTAGGGTATGTATTTTAGGGTATGTATTTTAGGGTATGTATTGTAGGGTATGTTTGTAGGGTATGTATTGTAGGGTATGTTATGTAGGGTATGTATTGTAGGGTATGTATTGTAGGGTATGTATTGTAGGGTATGTTATGTAGGGTATGTATTGTAGGGTATGTATTGTAGGTATTTATTGTAGGGTATGTATTGTAGGGTATGTGTTGTAGGTTATGTATTGTAGGGTATGTATTGTAGGGTATGTATTGTAGGGTTTGTATTGTAGGGTAAGTATAGTAGGGTATGTTATGTAGGGTATGTATTGTGGGTATGTATTGTAGGGTATGTATTGTAGGGTATGTATTGTAGGGTATGTATTGTAGGGTATATATAGTAGGGTATGTTATGTAGGGCATGTATTGTAGGGTATGTATTGTAGGGTATGTATTGTAGGGTATGTATGTATGTATGTATGTATGTATGTATGTATGTATGGGCATGAGCGGCAGCGAATGCAGCGCGCGAAGCGCGCCAACCAGATTAAGCTTTGTCTATTTGACGGGCTCCGGGGAGGGAGCGAAGCGACCGAACCCGGCCCATGTTTGTATGTATGTATGTATGTATGTATGTATGTATGTATGTATGTATGTATGTATGGGCATGAGCATAAGCGAATGCAGCGCACGAAGTGCGCCAACCACAGGCGAGCGTAGCGAGCTAACCCATTGTATGTAGAGTTGAAAAGGGCATGAGCGTAAGCGAATGCAGCGCACGAAGTGCGCCAACCACAGGCGAGCGCAGCGAGCTAACCCATTGTACGTGGGGTTGAAAGGGGCATGAGCGGGAGCGAATGCAGCGCGCGAAGCGCGCCAACCACATTAAGCTTTTGTTACTTGGGGGGCTCCGGGGAGGGAGCGTAGCGACCGGGCCCCCGGCTATCTATATATAATAAAATGTGATCACACGTGACCCGCCGACTCTAAACAATGGGCTATTGTTTGGTGAACAATCGACGTTCGACCGAACAAGGGGATCAAAGGAGCGGGCGTTGCCACTCAAAGGCTTTTTTTCTGGGGGTCAATAAGGATGCAAATTGGTATCAAAATGATCGCTGCATTCTGCTGATCAAAGTAAAGCAATCCGCTAAATTCTAACCCTAGCGGTTCGGGTGTTATGGCCCATTTTGTGTTCCGACTTTCTAGAAAGTTCCAAGGACGGAGTTAATGAGATGCAAAACGAGCAAGGAGAAGCACGTGTTTTTTTAGTTGAACGGGCGGCAAGTTGCTCGGGTTTAAACGTAAATACCTGCCGGAAATCAATTGTAAAGACGTGTAAATTGTTGTCAAGACCTGTGGAGACAATTGGTGGACAATTATTTCAAGGTATTTCCTTTATTCAATTGTTTTTTGCGAGTTTTGTTTTGTTTCAACTCACGTTTTTTGTGTTGAGGCAAGGGCCTAACGAAAACACGAAGATAATTTTGATTTTCTTGGGTCGTTCTGGGCCGATTTTGTCCATTTAAATTTTCGATAACTGTTTATTTACACGAGAACTAAAGTTATCTGGGGTTGTTTTTTTTGTTTTGTCGATTTTCCTCTGATTTTGGACAGTTTTGGCCGAGTTTGGGTTTTGCTGGAAAACACGAAATTTTCAAGCAACACGCGTGTGTTTTGCATTTGCGAAAATTAATTTTTAACCTGCCAAAACTTTGTTTTTTTCACCCAAATACTTTCGATAAATGTTCGCCAAGCTATTAGCTTCATTTTGATATTTTCGTGGGTTCTGTAGAACGAAAATTCGCCACGTTAATTTAATTTGAAAGTTTTAGTGTTTTTAAAGTACCTTGACGAATTCATTTTTACACTTTCAAAAGAAACGGCTTTTAGGGGGGCGGCAGGGTGGGCGCTGGGTGGTCGCTTGCCAGGGGGAAGTATGGTAGGGTATGTATTGTAGGGTATGTATTGTAGGGTATATATTGTAGGGTATGTATTTTAGGGTATGTTATGTAGGGTATGTATTGTAGGGTATGTATTGTAGGGTATGTATTGTAGGGTATGTATTGTAGGGTATGTATTGTAGGGTATGTTATGTAGGGTATGTGTTGTAGGGTATGTATCGTAGGGTATGTATCGTAGGGTATGTATGTATGTATGTATGTATGGGCATGAGCGGGAGCGAATGCAGCGCGCGAAGCGCGCCAACCAGATTAAGCTTTGTTTACTTCACGGGCTCCGGGGAGGGAGCGAAGCGACCGAACCCGGCTCATGTATGTATGTATGTATGTATGTATGTATGTATGTATGTATGTATGTATGTAGGTATGTATGTAGGTATGTATGTATGTATGTAGTTATGTATGTATGTATGTATGTATGGGCATGAGCGGGAGCGAATGCAGCGCGCGAAGCGCGCCAACCACATTAAACTTTTGTTGCTTGGGGGGGCTCCGGGGAGGGAGCGTAGCGACCGGGCCCCCGGCTAGTCTAATATATATATTCTGCGAAATCACGTGATGACGCATTTTCCTTGCCAAAAACAACAGATTCGACCCAAAACAATAGGTAGAAGGCCCCAAAACAATGGCTGAAACGGCGAACCGTGTAATCACAAAGGCTTTTTTGTTTGAGGGTATATGGCGATGTATTTCACACTGAATGTTTAGTTTATTATTTTAGCCAGGGTAATGGATTTTGTTTTTCGATTTTCTCCCAAATTATTGAATCATTCCATAAATTATTCTGCTAATTGTGCTGTCACGAAAAAACTACAGTTTACGCTGGCGTTCCAAATTTGCGTCCCGAACTCCATTTTCGAACAGGGTATTCGCTCTTCACGTGACCCGTTTCACCTTTTCCTGCAATTTGATTGGCTCTTTTCGCGATAAGGTAAATCATATATTGTTGATAATAAGGGTGTGGATTTTAGAGTTGACGGTTGTCTTTGGAGTATTTGTGTTTTGTGTGCTGGTGAAGGCTGAGAAAAAATGGATTAAGAGATACACTACTTTGGTGGAGATGAGAACGAGTGAAATTAGACACGTGGAAAATATAAAACTGAGAGATTCAGAAGTATTAACAAAAAAGGAGATACAAAAGGAGATAAAAAGGAGGGGAAAAGTGCCAGTGTTAGATATGGATGGTGTTAAGGAGAGAAGTGGGTCGGGTGAAGAGAGGATGGAGAAGAATGATGAAGTAGATGTAGAGGCAGATAAAGAGTATGATAAGTTATTTAGAATGGATTGGGCTGATATTTTCGAATGTGATGTAAAACTTGTGTTTCTAAAATATCGGAATCAGTTGGAATTTATAAAACAGATGAACGTAACTGGGTATGGGGGAGATAAGAAATTGGACATAGAAAAGGAGATTGATGAAATGGAGTATATCCGTATGAGTAAATATGAGAGATTATTTACAAAAGAGATACAAAAAGTCTTTAATAGACGGGGAGAAGACTGGTCGATTTAGTGAGATAAAACAGAATGGATACTAAAGACTTATTATTTTTAACGCATGAGGATAAAGTTAGAAACATTGAATGGCAAATGAAAAATTTAGAATGGCAACGACAAGTTGAACTGAGCGGGTTCGCAGCTAGTGGGAATACGTATGAAGAGATAGCTGGAAAAGAAGCCGGATCGGATGAGAAAAAAACAAAGCATGAGGAGAAAAGAGAGGAGATATTAGAGGAAGTATTGAATCAGCAGAACAAATTGGCGAAGAGGGTTGAAGAAATTGAAAGAGAAAGAGTGAGAAATAGGGAAGTTCAGCATGATTTCAAAATGGTATACGAGTTAAGCGGTCAGCAGTCGGAAATAGATTCGCGCATGGAGAGACATGAAGAAAGACTGAAGAAATTAGAAAGTAGTGTATCAGAAAACGGGCATTTAATTTGGAGAATCGATAATTTTGAAGAGAAGAAAAAACATGCAATGAGATGCGGTACATCGTTGTTTAGTCCTAAGTTTTTAACAGATAAATACGGTTATAAATTAGGACTGAGGGTGTATCTTAACAGGGATGGTTTGGGAAAGAATAAGTACATCAGTTTATTTATTGTTGTATATAAAGGAGAATATGATGATATCGTAGAATGGCCTATGATTAAATCTGTCAAGTTTAGGATAATAAATCAACATGATAGATCAAAAGATGTAAGAGATTCGTTCAGAACAAGTTGTGGGAGTGCATCGTTTGATAAACCGATAGGAGATAGAAATGTTCCTTCAGGCTTACCTTTAATGTTTTCATTGACTTGCTTGAAACAGCAACCAGAGTTCATTGCAGGAGGAGACGAATGTACGTAGTGTATAGGACAATGTGTTCGAAATAAGTAAAATTCAATATATTATTAAATGTATAAAATGTAGTATAGAAGTAAATTAAAAGTATAAAATGTATTATGCATAATAAAGTAAATTAAAAATGTAGATTGTCAAGCATATCCGAATAAATTGAGAGGTCATTAATCGTTGTTTCGTCCTCATCCGAATTGCCTTGCGCGTTAATCCATTGAATTGTGGCCTTCTGCTCAGGAAATCGTTGAGCAGCGCTGATGAATTTTCTATCGGCTGGTGTTGGAACGTTCAGTTTCGCTTCTCCATCAGTTGTTATCTTTGTTTGTAAATCATCGAATATCTTACGAAATTCTTGTTTGATTTGTTCGTCTTTCCACATTTCATCGATTTCAAATGTTTGTGATAAGTCTGCTGCTGAACAACCTTGCTCTGCCGCTTGAAACATGCAGAGCAAATAGCATGGCTTGGGAACAGCCCTTCTTTTGTGATATACGTAGCAGTGCATGATGTTTAAAATGAAATGTCCACTCGTCGATAGCAAAAATGGAAGTGAGTAAAATGTTGAAGTTAGAAAATGTATCTATGCACTTTCTAACTTCAACATTTAAAAATTCAGATCGAATGATGAGCTTCACTTCAGCACGTGAAAATTCGGATCGAATAATGAGCGGGTGATTTCAGACCGTATGATGAGCGCGTGATGTTACAAATAAGGACATGACCTGGTCAAAATGTCAATAATCTGGAAGGCGGACAAAGGACAGGTATACACTTTCTAACTTCAACATTTGAAAATTCAGATCGAATGATGAGCTTCACTTCAACACGTGAAAATTCGGATCGAATAATGAGCGGGTGATTTCAGACCGTACGATGAGCGTGTGATGTTACAAATAAGGACATGACCTGGTCAAAATGTCAATAATCTGGAAGGCGGACAAAGGACAGGTATACACTTTCTAACTTCCACATTTGAAAATTCAGATCAAATGATGAGCTTCAGTTCAACACGTGAAAATTCAGATCGAAATATGAGTGGGTGATGTTACAAATAAGGACACGATGACCTGGTCAAAATGTCAATAATCTGGAAGGAGGACAAAGGAGATGTGAACTTTGAAATCATACCATGTCCGACAAAGGAGATGTGAACTTTGAAATCATACCATGTCAGACAAAGGAGATGTGGACTTTGAAATCATACCATGTCGGACAAAGGAGATGTAAACTTTAAAATCATACCATGTCAGACAAAGGAGATGTGGACTTTGAAATCATACCATGTCGGACAAAGGAGATGTGAACTTTGAAATCATACCATGTCAGACAAAGGAGATGTGGACTTTGAAATCATACCATGTCGGACAAAGGAGATGTGGACTTTGAAATCATACCATGTCGGACAAAGGAGATGTGAACTTTGAATTCATACCATGTCAGACAAAGGAGATGTGAACTTTGAAATCGTACCATGTCGGACAAAGGAGATGTGAACTTTGAAATCATACCATGTCAGACAAAGGAGATGTGGACTTTGAAATCATACCATGTCGGACAAAGGAGATGTGGACTTTGAAATCACACCATGTCGGACAATGGAGACAAAAATTGTAAAAAGCGCATAAATAAGCGAGTATGAGCGTGAACCGATCAGATAAACTTCGCATGCGAAGGAAAGAGGACGTATGATGCGTTGATGAAGAAATTTGGTGAAGACAGCCGAAGCTTTCAAGATGAAGGCATGGTGAACTTCGCAGAATATTCAACAGATGAACGAAAGACTATCTGCATAGTGGCACCGTATCAATTGACAAATGTGATTGCAGAAATTATCCAAGGTGAACTATCATTTCCAGTTAAAATTAAGAAGTCAGTTTCAAAGCTCAAGTTAAAATGGGATTTACTTTTTCATAGATCAATTGTTAATTTAACATATGTGTTAAAAGTAAGAGATATAATGAACATTCTAAGCTTTTATAATAAGGAAAAACGGGATGAGGAACAACTTATGAGATTTTATCGTAACGAATTATTAGCGTGTATGAAAAAGAAGGGATTTACAGAAATGCAAATGTGTCTTATTAGAATTATGTATCCGAATGTTAGTCAGGTAGAAAAAATGAAGCATTTTTATGTAAATACGGACTTTGATGTCATCAGCCATAAAGTAGATATGGTAAAATAGAGCAAGCTGTAGTAGGAAAAATTAAGAAGAAGAGTGAGATAAAATCGGTAGATAATGATCGTGTAAGTAAACGAGTAAAAGTAGAAAAACCACGTGAAACAAAGGAAGTAAAGGCGATTAATGAAAAACCAAAGGATCCACGAAGGAGACCAGCCGAACATGCAAAGTGTAAATTTAAAACACTTAGTAATATTGCGAAGATAAAACCTGTTTCGAGAAGTGTACCGAGAGTTCCCGCGAAATCAACGAAGAACTTTGAAACAGAAGTCAACCCGAACTCGTTGTAGTGGATTAAGTTCTGGTGTCAGATGATGTGAATGAAGCCGACAATGTATATCGAATATATTCGATGACATATTACCGATGAATGAACCGATACCCACAACAGGGGTCTCCGAAGAGTTTAGTATAAGTGATATCGTTTTTCCGAATGACCCGCCAGCTCCTCCACCCTCAATGAGGTAGACGAAAGCGGAAAGAATCAGACTGCGAATCAGAAGTTTAGAACAAGTGGAAAAGGAGCGAATTTTCTGAAACTAATGCAACAAGACAGAGCTCTGCGACTATCATCATCATCAGACTCATCCTCGGATTCGTCGGATTGTGAGTGAAACAAAATGACTCTATAAAGTAATGCGGGTAGATTTAAAAATAATTGAGAAATATGAAATGGTTAATGAAAAAAAAGCTCCTACAAGTTTAGAACGAGTGGAAAAGGGGCGAATTTTCTTAAACTAATGCAACGAGACAGGGCTCTGCGACTATCATCATCATCAGACTCATTCTCGGATTCATCGGATTGTGAGTGAAAACAAAATGACTCTATAAAAGTAATGCTGGTAGATTTAAAAATAATTTGAGAAAAAAATGTATATAAGTATATGATATGAAATGGTTAGTGAAAAAAGTATCAAATGTTGTGTTATTGTGTTGAACTCTATGGAATTGCTTGACGGAGAAGAAGAAATGTTGAAAAGTATATGCAGAACAGAAGATGAAAGTACAGATTTGAAAAGCGCGTTCATTTTTTTAAAAACCTGTTTGGAGTATAAAAAATGGATAGATGTAGATATGATAAAAGAATTGCATGCGTATGTGATGGGAAATGAAACGAGTTCGGAGGTGTCACGAAATGAACGATGTGCTGTATTTGAAGGGGAAGAGATAGTGTACTGTCATCCAGATCAAATTGAGTTAGAATTGCAAAGTCTCGTAGGACAACAGAAAATGATACGACCGCTTGAGTTTATAACGAAATTTTTGTGGATTCACCCTTTCGCAGACGGCAATGGACGAGTAGCGAAATTAATATATTTTTTCCTGTCAGAAGAAGTGAAAATTTGGCATGATCAAAAAGAGTTTATTAGTGTATGTGGAGAGTATCAAAAAAGGAGGGTGGGAGGAAAATAAGTAAGTGATTGATAGTCAAAACGAATAATATGTCAATCACGTACAGTATAAAGAAGCTAGAGTATAAAAAGAAGAAGAATAGAATCAGATCACCATGCCTGCAAACGGGTGTTGTTTGAAAGGAGAGAAACTCACTGGAGAATTATTGTATGCTGTCATCTATTACGCTAGATATGAAATATCTGGGCGTGATCTGATAAGGTCGTTGGAAACTCTGCATTATACGTTTGAAAGAGGGAGACCGAAAATCTTCAGGAGAATTTCAGTGTATGATCAATCAGGTAAAGATGTAAATTTATATGCGCCTGAAGCGTGGAAAGTTGATGATCCGAGGAAAGACGGTGTTGGGAGCGTGACATTAATGAGGCCTAACACACCAGACGAATGGTTTGCGACTGCGGAAAGTGGAACGTATTTTCTGAAAGGTGATCAAATAATGCCTGCTGGAGTTATACAAGGCATGTTGTTAAATACTACGTTTGTGAAAGGAAATGTGCTCTTTGTAGCCCTGTGCACGAAAGCATGAAAGGACGCTAACGTTGATTTGTAGTTAAAGGCTAGAACCAATCAAGAAACAGAACGATAAATGATTGATAGATTATGTGTATAAATATAATGTGTAAGATGTTAATATAATTATTTGGTATATATATATGAAATATAAAGAGAAGACAAAATGAATGGTGTACCTATTTATGCATTTCTGCGTTATGATAGCGCGAAAATAAATAAACAGAAACTATCAATGATGGTAGAGGTATTTCGATGTATGCTCGGGAGTCTTCCATCGTCTGCAAAGGATACATTTGCATTATATGACGGTGTTCGTTGGGTTGAGAGCGAATGTCCAGAATTATGGCAGCAGAATAATGGAATGGGAAGGTTAAGCAGGATAAAAATAGAGAGACCATCAACAAGAGAAGAGGAAAAAGTTGGGTTGGAAAATAGCATGTGGTTGATAAGGGGTACACAGATGCACCTTGATAACAAGGGTGAGTTATATATAGCATTGTTAGTGAATCCAGAGTATGCACGTGATAGTGTGTATGTAAATATATGGTGCAGACGTGCGGATATATGAGTACAACAATGTATGAGGGTTGCAGAAAGGTATAAAAGGAATTGTCATATAAGAGAGAAGTAGTGTAGTAGAAGAAACGAAGAAAGAAGGATGGATGATTGCCCAGCAAATCCGTTAGGGTGTTCACCTGTTCAAGAAGCGATCGAAATAAATGAACCTGTGTTTTGGCGAGAAGTGGAAGGAAGTTATGATGGTGAATTGTATCTATGGTACAAACAAGTGATGTCCATAGTACATGTCGGTAAATATGATATTACAGCACTGTATGATGCAATCGCGTGGAAAGAAACATCAACATCGTTGGACGATATAGTAGAAAGAAGTGGCAGAGATGTTGTGATGATCATCTACATGATCATAAGAGAATGGAATCGAGTCCACAATGAAAGACTGGAATATGAGGACATTGAACCTCTTATCAGTAATGTAGCAAAAAGCATTGGCAAGTACGATAAGAGAAGTAGTATCGCCTTTAATAAATTAGCGATGTCATTGAAAACATTTAGAGAGACATATATGATGAGAAAACCATTTTATTTCTGGTTTTCGATTTTTGATGTTGTAATAGTGAAGGATATTTTTTGAACCCATATGATGAACAAATGCGCTTTTTCTATACGTTACATGATGAGGAAGATGGAAGTGTAGGGTGTAATGATATGATATCATTTAAAAGTAGATGCATGTTGGGATTGACGGAATCGGTAATGTTTGATATAGTTACTAAATGGTTGTTGAAAAAGAAAAAGGAGGCGACAGTAAAAGAGTTAATAAACAAGATAGAGCTTTGTGGATTAAAATGTAAACCAGATGGAAAGAGTATGAGTTGTGAAATAATGAGATATTTGAAGTATTGATGAAAATGATAAAAAAATAAAAAATGTGTATTTATCAAGCGTCAACCGATATAAAGGTAATGAAAAAAAAAGAAATGATAAAACATATTTACAGAAGATGACCATGCCGATGATAAAAAAATTAACCCAGGACACACGTTCCTTTGAAACGGAAGGGATGATGAATGTGAATATGTTTTCAACAGAAGAAAAACAAACAATTTGTTTGATATTACTGTATGAATGGATGAAATGGGCGATGGATATTATCAATGGGGAAAGTAAGCGTAAAGTGAAAATTCAAGTTAGTGAATCATGTTTGAAATATCAACTAGGATTTCAGAGTTTTATGAGCAAGTTTGGAATGTGTATGTATGAACGAGAGTTTGAAGAAATTCAGGACATATTAAAAAGTAAGGAGAAGGTGATGGACGTAAAGACAATGTTAGAACAGTATGAAAAAAATATGAAGAAAAAACTGATAGAGAATGATGCGAATCATACAAGTTTATTTTGTACAAAGATGTTTTTTCCGACCAATGTGCAATTGAGCAAATTGAAGTTCTTTTTTCAAAACACAGATTTTGAAATTGTGGAAACGAATGCACTGTTACAAAAAATGAACAACGTTCGCTATTTTACAGACGCCAAAACGAACCAGGAGGACATAGATGAGAGAAGTTGAGATAAACACTTAAAAGAAGCTCTAATAGAATTATTAGTGATTCGTTCTGCAAGTATCGGGGCTGCAAACGATCAAATGATGAGAATGGAGGATGTAGAGAGAGTAGGAAATGAAATGAAGCAAGAATCCCTGATTAAAAAAAAAATCACGGACATTAATGCCATTTTGAATAGAAAGTATTCAGAAGTCGAACGAAGGCAAGTAACGTCTGTGATGAAAGAGATCGTATATGCAGAAACAGTACCAGATAGAGAGATAATTGATCAAATGTTCGATGAGAAGTGGTAAAAGAAGACATAGTAGATGTGTTTGAAAAAGAGCCAATGAAACGAAAGCGGGATAGTGACGTAGATGAAGAAACATTGGATGAATTAATGCAATTTTTGAATGAGTGGACGAAAAAAAGGAAAAGAAAGAATGATTGACAGAAACAACATGCGACATGTCAATCATAAATAGGATATAAGTTGTGCGAGAGCGAAGAGAAATCAACAGAAACAAAATGGCAAATGTACGAGTATATTACGAACAAGAGCGAACTGAAGAAGAGGTGAGACATGCAATAAGGGGATATCAAACAGATTGATGCATTAAAGAATTGGCGGTGTATGATTCAAATAATACACTAAGTTATGTGAATAAAAGAACAGACGATGGAGGGACGGAGGAGTACATCTTTAATGCCGATAAACAGCAAGTAGAAGAGCCAGGTCTGGTTGAAATTGGGCAAGCATGGTCATCGATAGATGAAATTGGGAATTTTTCGAAATTATTGGAAATATTGAAAAAGCTGGAGAAGTGGGAATACAAGACAGTTAGAGAACCGGACAGAGATCCATGCGAGCATAGCTTTGGCTTCGTAACGGTACATCCAGAAGGAGAAGTGACGATACATTTTTATTTGAAGGGAAGGATGTATGCTTCACGCACAGTGCGTTTGATGCAAAGTGTAGCGACAAATGTTCCAACTCCTCCGCCATCATCACCAGTCACACAGCACAGCTAGAACACGAGTTGTGATGAAAATGAATTTTTTCATTATTTTTTATGTATATATTTAGTATCTAGTGATATTATATTCAAAATGTCGAAGAAACGGTATGTAAACGATATATACCATATACAGGATGAAAATGATGATGATGAAGATAGTGATGATGAAAATCGTTTTTTATTGAGTAAACTGCAACATACTAAACGAAGGAAAGCAGATGATGATGAGGATAGGTTAATAAATGATATTCGGAAGGAAAAGTTGTACGCTGAAGTAAATTCAATTTTAAATGAAATGCCGGAGGTGATAGATATAACATTGAAGAATCCGTTTACCCTGTTATTAACAGGTAAATTAGGGTGTGGCAAAACCTACTGGGTAATAAAACTCTTGGAAAAGTGGAAAGAAGTAACAAATGATGTTAAAGGTAAATTTTTGAAAAAAATTTCATGGTTTTATGGGATAGAGCAAACGCAAGTGTTTGAAAGATTACGACGTGATTTTGGTAAAAAACATGTGGAATTCATTAAAGGGTTAGATAAAGCAAAACTAGAAAACGCGAAAAATTGTATAATAGTCCTAGATGATTTAATGACGGAAATGAGAAACGATACAGATGTGTCACAATTATTCACAAAAGGTTCACATCATAAAACAGTTACAGTTTTTATTTTATGGCCATCACCATTCCCGCAAGGAAAAATAACAAAGGAGAAAGCGACAAATGCAGATTATCAAGTAGTATTTAACAATGAAAGACAAAAAAGTCAATTGGCGGTTCTGTGCCAGCAAATGACCTTCGAAAAGCAAGAAGGCAGAGAGTTATTTAAGAAAATCCAACAATATTTCGATAATAATAATGAGAAATTTCCAAATGTGTTGATGAATTCTAAACCGGGAGAAGAAAAAAAGATAAAATATTTGATAAATTTTTTAAGTGAGGATGAAAAAAAACCATGTCAGGAATTATAAAGTGCAGAGAAGAAGGTCGTAAATATAAGAAAAAGAAAATGGGTGCTGGAGGAAGTACAGTTGCAGCGATAGTCTATTTGGGTTAGATCACGGCGCAAAAATAGAAAAAAACGCTTTTTGCGACTAGTAGGGCTAAAAGGAAAAAAAGCCAAGACATTTACTGATGTGACAGTGTTTGGACGAACATTAAATAAATCAAAAAAGAAAAACATGATAAAAAAAAAAAGGGAAAAACGGAAAGCCTATAAAAAATAAGAATGGGGAAAAGAAGTAAGAATGGGAGCTGTTGCTAGTCGATTAGCAGCAAGAGGACTTACACGAGCTGCACTTAAAGCTGGAGCAAAAGCAGTAGCAAAACGAGCCGCAATCGAATTAGGAAAAGGATCATTACAAGCAGGGGGGTCAGCAGCTGCAGACGCTGCACTAACTAAATTAAGAGGTAGAGGAAAAATTAATACGAGATTGCTTATGCGAGAAATTTTGAAATATAAGAAAAAAACGAGAAAACGACGGAAGAGAAGAAGAAAATGAAATATTTTAAAGCAACAAGATTGTTCGGAAAAAGGTCAACGTTTCAAGCTAAAAGAAAAAAAAAGATGACTAGAATGAAATCAATGGTGGGGATGGGAAAAATAAAGTTAAATCCATTTTCGAAGACGACAAAAGAACTTGCGCGAAAAGCTTTTGTAGGAGGTGGGTTAACATTGATTCAACAACCTGATGGACGACTTGTAATAAGGAAATAAGGGGTTTTAAAAAAAAGGATATGAAAAAAAAGGTATATAATAATCGAAGATAGCAATAAACAACTAGACGGAAAGAAAACATGGAAGGTCTTCGCTGTATAAAGGTGACAGTTAGCGATAAAGAATCGGCAGAAGGGATAGAAGCAGAATTGAAACAGTGGGCATCAAAACAAACGGTTTTAAATATAAAAGTTGTTGCAGTTGTTGCAGTTGTTGGTTTTAAATATAAAAGTCATTTTTGTTTGGGGGACAAGGTAATTTTGGTGATTTCAACGGATGATACACAAGTGTTAACAAAACAAAGGGGTGATTGTGTAAAGTGGATTGAAAACGGTTTGAGAAATAGATGGGAACTCCTTTCTGCAATTGAAGAGGTTGCAGATATAGTATATAAGCAAGAGTGAAACTGTAAAATGGCTTTTATGAATTTTGCGCTGCTGCGTTCATCTGGGAAAAAAAAGAAGAAGAGGAAAGACAGAAAGAAATATGCACGAAAACTGAAAAGTTTTAGAGTTATTAGTAAGACAACTTATCCACCAAATAGTGCACATCACCATAAACCATACGGCAACTGCCATAAACGAATTATAGGAATATTAAATAAAAATAAATAAATGTAGAATAGGGTTAAAGGTCAGTCAAGCTGTCAATCATTGTCAATTGAAAGTATATAAAAGTATTGCAAACTGAGGTTTGTTCATTCACATTTGGGTTATCTCTTGTGTACATCTCTAAAAACTAGCAACATGGCAAATTATGCAAACGCATCGTGTTCTAATGAAACAAGTATTGAGATTTGTTCTCGATACCAGTTAAACTGTACACCAGGGCAAAAAAACGAAGTCAGAACTCTAGAAATGGCGGTGGTAAAAAAGAAGGATCAATTCCGTGATGGTTCGACAAAAGATTTGGTAATCCAAGAGCAAAGACTTGTCTTGAAGAAAAATTGCCCTGTCCCACCCGAAAGCTTTGACAAGCTGCGAGATAAAGAATGTATAGACGATAAAGGGCAGCTAACAGAAATTCACCTAAGGAAGGGTAAAATGAAGAAACTGGTGGGTTTGGTCAACAAATCCCGCATGAAAATATTGGGATTTCGGTTGGAATATGAGGATGTTGGAAAGATGATGCATAGTTTGCAAATAATGGCAGCGCAGGGTTGGACTATTGGAACAATGGTCTTCAAAGAACCATTGTCAAGAGAGTTCATGTTAGCTGATGGAGCAAAATATGTAGATGAAGCATTGGTTCAGGTGGTGATAAATGAAGGAAACAAAGTAGATGTCCAAATTCTGATACAACGTCATAATACAACGACAGATGTAGTGAGCTCGATGAAGCGAGTCTTGCTCACATCAGAAGATTTGTGCAAACTGTTTGATTTGTTATTTATAACAAATGATGCACAATGGTTACAGGACAATTTTCCAACGTTAGTTGGAGAAATTGCACCTGTTCTGATTGATGAGGAAGGGAAACAGATTGCCTTCACGAATTCCAAATCGTCCGAACACCAGATGTGGATAAAAGCACGCCAGATATCACAAGAGAACTCATTGCTGGACATTGCAAAACTTATTGTGCAAAAGATGCACCAAAAAAGAGAAAGAGAAAGGCAGGTGAACCAAATCCGAACAGCGCGGAGAACGCGTTCAACACAACACCGACAACAAGCTAGAAAACGAATGCAGAAAAAAAGCGATGACGAACGATCATACCAGAATCAGACGACGATGACCAAGAGGATCGGGATCTCTTTGGAGAAAACGTGGAGGAACTCGAAGAATACCTTGAAAATGCACAAACATTATAAGAAAAAACATTAGTGATAGATAAGCGTATTATGTAATTGAATAGTAGAAATATGTTCATGATAATAATCAGTAGAAACGCAGTCGATTTTATTTGAGTGACAGCTAACATGGAAATGCGCGAGGATATATAAAATGCTGCAAAGTAAAAAAGAGGATATTTATTCGGAAAAGTGCTGGCGATAACATGTTGTCATTTAAAGGAGTTAAAAGGGAACATCTGGAAAAAAGAACAGTACTTATGAAAAAGAATAAGTATATCAAGCAGCAAATATCCTACGAAAAGAAAATATTGATTCAGAAAGGCAAGATTATCAGAGCAGTTTATTATGTTCTATTACATAATAAAAAAAATGTACAGTTTTGTCGATTATATGACGGCCTGAACAGAATTGAATCAAAACTGGCTATATATTTTTATCAGTTGATTTTAAGTATTAAATCGTTAAATTTACCAGCTGTTTTTAGTGAAAAACTAGCCATGAAAAACTAGCGAAAAACAAGTAAAAAACTAGCCATGAAAAAATTACAGGCATACTATAAGAAATCAGTGCGTACATTGTGTAAAATAGAGCAATGATTGACAGGTGTAGTGTGTTATGATTGACAGGTATTCTTGTATGAAAATATATAAAAGCTCATAAAGAGTTAAACATTTAACAGTTCACTTTCCTGAATGTTCGTATTGAGGAGGAAAACGATGAAGCCAAGGGCGAACTTCAAATGCGGAACATGTCGAAAGGTTCTATCAACGAGGCAGGATTTAATAAAGCATAAAGAAGTGGAACATGAACAATTTAATCATAAATGTACTAAATGTAATAAAGGTTTTTCTCGTGTTGTTGATTTAAGAAAACATGTAACAGAAAAGCATTCGCGTTTTGCTTGCTCATATTGCGGACTGAAAAATGTTACAAAACAAACGTTGGAGAGACATTTTTTAAAGAAACATAGAGGAAACACAAAGACGAAGAAGGATGCGAATCGGCCAATAGATCAAGAAAGCTCAGATCGTTGGGTGAGAAAGAAACATAAGTGTACCGATTGCGGACAAAAGTTTGGAACAAAACGTATGCTTAACAATCATAGGTTTGTACACCATGAGAATAATTTTAATTTTCTTAGATGTGGTGAGATCTGTAATTCTATGCAGGAACTATCAGATCATCTTGAACAACATAATTTTAATAAAGGCACTAAGAAACAAATGCATTTCGCCTGTGAACACTGCAATGCTGATCACTTTCTTACAACAACACAGTTGCAAAGGCATAGGATAGCTGTACATAAAGAATTAAACATAACCACCCAGCCGTTTCCGTCTATCGCACACATTCGTTGCTTTTGGAACGACTGCCTCTATGCATATCGACCCTGGGATGTGGTTGTAGATTGTTTTGGGGAATGTCTATCGGAAGAAACAAAAGATCGATTGATTCAGTGTTATAAGCAACATGCGCCTTTTATCGCTCCGCACTGCTATTCACAGTTAGTGAATAACACCTTTCTTAAATTTAACTTTCATTTACTGGCTCCTGAAGATTTAAATCATCAAATCAAAAAAAATCTATGGCGTATATTTACTGAAATTGACGATGTTCTTCCTGCGCGAATGGTGGTGTCATTCGGGTTCCTACTTCAAAACAAAGAGACTGAAGCATTCAGATATTTCTATGTGTCTGATTATAATTAAATGTATAGATGTGATGATTTGGATTCCGATTCCAATGCAAGTAACATCCAATACAGCGAATTCTTAGTGCGAACAAAAAAGGGTATGAAAAGAGTGGTGAAACGGTTAACTTCAGTACCTTTGATTGACATACTCAAGAATAATTTTAAAGATTCAACATGGGGGTTAGTAAGAGCCACAAATATGCATGTGTCCGTTATGAATATAGGGCACGATGATTTTTCGATTGGAAAAGCAACAGATACAACAGATGATTTGCCGGAATGCATAACAAAATCATGCGCCAACAACATGCATGCAGTGAACTTACACAACCACAAAGCACAAGCAAATAGCGCATGTTTTTTTATTGCACTACGTGAGCGATTATTAGAGTACAAAGAGGACGATGAGGTAGCTAGTTTAGATGAAATGATAAAGAACTATTGTGCCTTTGCTGAATATCCCCAATTTTTCGGTTTTAATCTACAACATGTTGTACATATGGAATATATGTATGGTATTAAAATTTCCATTTTTACACCTGAATTCGAATATCATGATGAAGATGAAAAAGAAATTAAAGGATTGAAAGGTGTCAAGAAAGTGTATAATTCAAGATTGAAGTATAAAACAAATCTGAAGCTTGATTTGTTATATTATAAAGAACACATTTGTACCATTTTAAGTTTGAAAGCATTTACCACCAAGTATATTTGTGATGAATGTGCACAAATCTATTATCATCTTCCTTCATTGATTCGACACCAGAAAGCATGCGCATTAGAGAAAATAACGCAACATAGATTTAAAGAAGGACTCATAGAACGTCATCAACCCTTGTTACAAAAGATCAGTAAAGCGTATAATTTGAAGTGGGAACATGAGTTTGTCAATGAAAAAGATCGTCATGACTATTATTTCAATTACGATATTGCTGTTTTCGATTTTGAAAGTTTCAACGTACGCCATTGCAACCAGTTTCGAACATGAATTGAAAGATGTAGCGGGTGAAATAATAGACAAACAAACTCTTTTTGCGTGTGCTTAGGATCCCAATGCACTCATTAAAAGTTTTATCTCTCACCTAATTACGATTGCCAAATTAAAATGTGTACGCGCATTTGCCAAATATTGTACCTTGTTCGAGAACATACGAGATTTCTTTTGGGAGAAGCAAATTTTGCTCATTTATGATACAGCCAAATTCTATCATTTCTCCGAAATTAGCGGACAAGCCGATGATAAATACGAGAAGTTAACAAGCCGTTTACAGCATGTGTTAACAAAGGAACAGGTAGAAGAAATACAGAAGCAAAGACAAAACAATGTTGATGACAAATTAGAATCTCGTCGAAAGCGTATAGAAGTGCTTACGATTTATAGCGATGCACTTCGTTTATATTTGGAACTCTTTAAACAATGTCAGACTCTACCAGTTTTCGGGTTTTAATTCGTCTGGCTATGATTTACCCTTGATTGCAAAATATCTCTTTCCTTTGATTTTGAAGGAAAATGTGCATATAGATGTAATCAAACAAGGAAGCAAATACAAAGCCGTGTCCTTCACAGCAAAGAACCTGAACGAATTCCTGAGTTGGAGATAAAATTTTAGAGATACATCCGCATTCTTAGCTCCATCATATAATTTAGATACCTTTATTAAAGCCTTTGCTAAAGTCGAGCAGGAAAAGTCGTTTTTCCCATACGAATATTTAGATTCCTTTGATCGATTGCATGACAAACATCCCCCACCATTTGATGCCTTTGTGTCAAGTTTACGGTCACAACGTAATACATTGGATATTCAATATGAACGCTATACAGAATTGGTAGCTGAATTACGTGCTAAAGATAAAGATAGTAAAAGCGATGAAGAAATACAGAAGGAAGCGCTAAAGATATTAAAGTGGAGAAACATCCCGTTGACTGGTAGAGAAAATTATCGACAACTACAACAAAGATGGAACGAAAGTGGCTGGCGAGAGGTGCGCGACTATCAACGCTGGTACAATACCATGGATGTTCAGCCCTATCTAAAAGCGTGCCACATGTATGCAGCAGAGTTTTTTGTATATGGGATAGATCTCACTATGGATGGAGTTAGCCTTCCGTCCCTGGCTAGTAAAATTCTGTATGTGTCCAATACGAAAGAACGATTATTACATGTAGCGAATAAAAAAGTCAACGATTTTTATAATCGGCATATTGTTGGTGGCCCATCAATTATTTTTTCGAGAAGTGTCGCAGGGAGGGTTCAGGGTTTTGATGCTGGTGCGTTGTATCTATATTGTCTGGGACACCAAATGCCGGTTAGCGAGGCTGTTGTATGGCATGAATCTCCGTTAAATTCACCCATGACAGAACGAAAATTGATTAGAACCGAAATGTTTAGACCTGGTGGAAACAAATCTAAATCGGCAAGTGAATACCTGGACTGGATCGATTACAAGAATAATGAACATAAGGAGGAATATACCTTTGTACATCGGGAAAAATGTTTTAAGTTAACTTGTTACGAGGAAGATAACTTTTTTCTACCACATCAATTTGCACTTTCCAAAATTTTCGCGGATGGAGTGGATGAAGAGACAAAGACTGTCTATGAATTTGACGGATGTTATTGGCATGCATGTGAGACATGTCGTCAAAACGGTTCATTAAAATCCTATGTGCAGAGATCAGATGTATCAGCAAACAGGACGATTCTTACCCCGGACGACTTACACACATTGGATGAAGCAAAGAGTGCATTTTACCGTCACAGAGGATATACGGTAGTTCGTATGAAAGAGTGTGACTGGCGAATGGCTGTGCGTAATTCTCCCCACATTCAGCAAGTTATAAATTCCAAACGTCTTAAATATGCGAATAATGTTGAAATCACAGAAGCTGAAGTTTTGGATGATATTTTGCATGATCGAGCATTTGGAGCTATAGAGATCGACATTCACGTTCCAGAACATTTGCGAGAATATTTTAAAGAATTCACACCTATTTTCAAAAATACAGAGGTCGAGTTTAAAGATATCGGAGATTATATGCAGCGCGTTGTTGAAGAACATGGTATTTCGAAACAACCGCGCAAACTTCTTATTGGATCGTATTTCGGACGGCAAATTGGTATAAATACACCCTTGCTGCGATGGTACCTACAGCATGGGTTAGAGGTTACGCGCATCTATCGTTTTATTCAGTATCGTGGAGCGGAAATTTTTAAACCCTTTGTTAATAGCATATCCCAAGATCGAGTTAATGGTGATTCCAATCCTGACACGCTACTCAAAGCTGAAAGATCAAAATTGGTTGGGAACAGCGCATTTGGTGTAACCATTATTAATAAAGGCAAGCAAAGATTGGTATCATATTTGGGAGCTAAGAAGTACCTGCCGCGCCATGTCAACATCGGAAATATCTTGGATGAGCAAATTTTGGAGAATGACATTGTGGAAATCATTACTCCAAAAAAAAAAGATAATTGAAAACCATGCAAGATATATAGGATGGAATGTGTTTCAATATGCTAAGATACGAATGCTAGAGTGCTATTATGATTTTTTTGAAATAGTCTTACAAGATGGGACATGGGAGTTGTGCGAGATGGATACAGATAGCTTGTATATCTGTTTTGCAAATGGAAAGCGGTTTGAAGATAATATCCGGCCTGAATTAAAAGGTACTACAAAATACAGGGAATTGGAGAAGAAATTCTTCGTGACCAATACCGATGCATGTCCGTTTGGAAAACGAACACCGGGAAAATTCAAAATCGAATTTGAAGGTGAGTACATTCGCATTAAAGATAATGTACAGCATCGAATCAATATCTGCCATTTTTAAAGTTGACGAGTTTAGTTCGTCTACTTGGGGCAAATGGAACATATTGAACAATCGAAGTATTGTTCATGGATAGTATTATCTTTTAAGGTACAAAAATGATCAGCCTTAATAGCAAAACATATGTTGTAGAGAATAGCGAAAACCAGCTCTATAAATTTCCTATGAAAGGAATCCAAAAAGGTCAATTTAAGCAAAACCCAATGGCCTTATATGAACATACTCTCACTACAAATGAACATCATATGGCTGTGAATAGAGGTTTAAAGCGCAAATTCGCGATGGTGTGTCAATATGAACAGGAAAAACGCGCTCTGACGTCATTTTACTGTAAACGGAAGGTATTAGAAGACGGAATCCATACCAAACCATTGGACATCTGAGTGACAGGATCTTGTCACTTTGATTGATAGGTAGGTATGTTAGTATAAATATCACCCGTCATTTTCTTGTTATTCATCAAGCCATGGATTTGTTAGTGGGTTTGGCACCTCTTGAAGGGGAGGATAACGTAGACATATATTTCGGGCAAGAAGGCCTGCGTTTAGAGAATGATGAAAACCTCATTCGTGCTAAATTAAACATGATAGAACAGGAGGTGAAAGAAGACAAACGATGTGAATTCTCCGATGATATTCAACTAAAGGTACCGTTTACATTCATTTTTGCAGGGAGAGATATACCGCGAGTGCATGAATATATTATCACTCTTTTGCGCAATTGGCAACACATTACATCAGATTCAAATGGATTGCTGTTGCAAAATCTTATGTGGATCTTTATGCGCCAGATAAATGAACAGACCATTTCAAAGCTACTGGAAACTATTGGAGATCGTGGAGTACATCTTAGAACACGTGTACCCACACACGTTAATAATATATCGAATAGTATAGTTATTTTTGATAAAATACTTCGCTGAGTAGAGGATCAGGTTGATATTGTTGTCCTTAGAGCTATTTGCGAGCCTGAAGAGGTTCTACCTGAGGATTTTATCAATGATTTACAGTTTAATTAATATGACATGCATTACTTTACATTTGTATTTTCGTGTGGTTACTTCTTTATCTATCATTTTCTTTCCTGGTGAAGCAGCTGCGGTTCAAGTTTTTAGCTTGGTGAGTAGTATATATACATGGTGCTGTTTAGGTCCACTCGTCAAAGGTTGAGTGCACACTAATTGGGATGGGATCGAGGCTGCATGGGAGAGAGGTTGGCGGGAAGTTGACGTCATATTGGCGGGAAAGTTGGAGATGACATCATGATGGTGCAATGGAATGTGCCACTGCGAGGCACATCGCTAGGTGGGCGCAGGCGCAAGGAATTCTGGGAAAAGAAAGGAGAATTTGTAAATTGATCAGTAAACAATGTTTTCATAGATAAAACATGAAATACAGGTATTAATAATATACACATTAAGTATAAAGCATGTGAGGATTTTTTTATAGTCTCAAATGTAAGTCTTTTGCCCAGGGCCAGGGTTTGCTTCGAACAATACCACGTCCATGTCCGGAGAGTCTTTTCCAATTGCCAAGAAGTCTCATGTTTTTTTTATATATACCATGCTTTTTTCTGAATGCAGGTGGCAATTGACTAAAGATGTCTCTACCATGTCCGGAGAGTCTGCGGTGGCGTCGGTGTCGGTGACGATGACGTTTTCCGCGTCCGGAGAATCGGAGTCCGGAGAGTCGGTTTCGGAAATGATTGCGGAGTCGGCGTCCGAGAGGAATTCTTTTGCGAGGTTTACTCATAAAGCGGAGGAGATTTGTTGATCCAAGAGGAAAAACCATGTTGGTTGTGTGTTATCTTAAGTATTTTTTTTGCAGTTTGTTTAGGAGGAATTTTTTTCCATGATGGGCGGCAATTTTGCTGATGATGTAGGCGTGTTTTCCTTTGTTTGGGCCGAGTTTGTCGAGAAGTAATCTGCCGTAAAGTCGATGAGGTATGCTCGGCTTACCACGTCCTCGAAGGCGATGATGATGTTTTCTTCTTCTTCTTCTTCTTCTTCCTATCATTGTACCAGTGTTGTGGATGGTGAGAGGGGGGTTTTAGTTGGAATTAATTGATGTGAAAATTGTGATGCGGTTATGTTGTTGTCGTGAGCAGTTGGTTATGTGGGTACTTTGATATCTTTGGCGAATTGTCTGTAGATCCAGGGTAAGTGCTTGATTGCGTAAAATTTTTCGTTAATTAGTCCGCGTCCGCGTAAGTGACGATGTCGTGTTTTGCGATGATGTTTACGCCGCCGTCGCCGTCCAAAGCCGTAGACGCGTTTGTAGTGAGGAAGTTTTTTTTTGATTTTTTTTTTTGCAAAGTGACCTATGATACCGCTCGGTGCTTTGTTAGAACGCCGTGAGGATGAGTATGGTCCAAAGTGATGCCATAGTCCGCGAAGTGCTGTAATGCCATAGCCCATGTTGTTGTTGTTTTTTGCTTAGTGACGTCTTCGTATGCGACGGCGATGTCTGCGATGTCTGCGATGTCTACGACGTCTGTGTTTTCCAAAGCCAAGTATGGATCTGGCTATTTTCAAAAGCGGTCCAAATACCATTTTAGGTTGAATTGTTTTTGTTTAGTGATGAAGTGTGCGTTATAATAAGTAGGCGAAAAAGCAGTGGGTAATTGGGCAGCTAGTAGTCGTGGCGGTGCGGGCAGAAGAGGTTTTTCAGTTTGCAGAATTTGACGGCTTCCGGCTCGTCGAGGTGGCAGGCTTTGGTGATGTCGCGACACGACTGTTTGGTAAAGGAGGTGGCGAGTTTGTGTTTGCCTTTGCAGAAGATGTTGTAGGTGAAGCAGGTGAGCCAGTGGCGGGTTTTTTCACACGTGACTTTGAGAATGTCGCACTTGACGTTGTTGACCTGGGCGAGTGCGAGGATGGACTGTTGTTGGTTGACGGTGCCGTCTTCGTTGCGGACGACGTATTTGTTCGAGACGTGCAGGTGCGGCTTGGAGCGGATGGGCTGTTGTTGTTCGTTGTCGTCGGTGTCGTCTGCCTCGCTGCTGCTGCTGCCGCACGACGAGTCGAAGGTGCGCAGGTCGATGTCGGCGAGGTTCTGCGAGTGCTGGTCGAGGTGGGCGGTGTGTGCGCTGTTCTGTGCGGGGTAGCTGTGGAAGAGCAGCATGAACACTTTGTCCATGTAGGTGCCGAGGGCGGCTTCGAGCCACTCGAGTTCGGGTCGTTGGCTGCTGGTGGTGCTCTCGTTGAAGTACTTGGTGTCGTCCGTGTAGACGTAGAGGATGATGTGCTTGCCGATGCAGGGTTTGTTCCAGTACCAGCGGACGCGCAGCACGTTGTTGTAGGTGCCGGTGCGAAGCAGCATCGGTGCTATCGTGTACGCGTCGGCCGCGTTGTTCGTCCACACTTCCATGAGGTGCACGGTGTGTTGGTCGTTGGACGACGGTGACATTGGTGGCAGCGCTGGTCCTCCTCCTCCTCCTCCAGTTGCATCGTTGCCGCCGCCACCGCTGCCGCTGCCATCATCCGCTGTTGCTGCTGCCGCGTGGCTGAGCAAGAGCATGTTGCTGGTGCTCGCAAAGTAGAGGAGAAAGAAAACACTCGATATTGCGAATAGCAGCATGTTGTTGTTGTTGTTACGGCGGAGACACGAAAGTGCTAGTGCTAACATCATGATTATACACGGTGTGAGATAGAAAAAAGCAAATCAGCAGGTGCAATGTGCAGCATATATGTATATATGTAATTATCAGCGAAAAAATTCACAACTGTTTGTGTGTTCTTTTTAGACGTGGCTTTCCAAAGCGTACGGTTTTGGTGGTGCTCGTCTCAGGTCGGTCATCGGCCGAAACTTGTGCAGTGTTGGTGCGTGTGACGAATAGCGTGTGGTGGATTCGTCTTTGGTGTTTTCGTTGCTGTGCTTGTTCTTCTCCTTGACAACGCCGGTTTGGTTAGGGTGTGAATGTACGGGGATCGCGCTGATGCTTTCTGCTGCTTTCAAAGTGAAAAAGTCGTGCAGGCTTTGGGTTGCTGCTACGGCCTTTTGGTGACCTTGGGTGAGTTTACTAAAGAGTTGGAAGTAGTCGTGACGTGTAGAGCACAATTCTGCTTGGTACGACAGGCAGGCGGTCAGGATTTCGTTGGCTTCGGTTTCTAGGTATTCTATTGAGGCGTTTGGCATGAAGGCGAGGAGGGTGCTCAGGTGGGTAGGTCCTTGGTGGAGTAGATCGGAAAATTCTTGCATTTTTTTCAGTATTTTCTGGTCGTGTTCGAATTGGGCGGGAAGTGTTTCGCTGTAGGTGGTGGCGTTTTTTTTATGGTTGTTTTTCCATAAGTTGAGGTAGGTGGTGAGGGTTGCCATCATTTGTGATGTGTAACCGTAGAGTTTGGTGCGGATTTTGTTCATGTGGGCGTTTTGGGTGTCGACAGCGTCGTTCAGCTCTCGTAAGGGATGCTGTAGGTCGGCGAAAGCCGTTCTGGTTTCTTGGAAACGGTACAGCAGACTGTTGGTTGAGTCCTGCTCGGTGGGCGTGACGTTGAACAGTTTGGTGAACTTGTCCTGTATTTGGTACAGTTCTTGTTGGCATTGGAGCAGGTCCGAGTTCACTGCGTGCTTGTTCAACAGGAGACAGGAGATCGACTGCATCTCGTGTTCGTGTTCGATTTGCAGTTCGCGTAGGTTTCGTATTTGATTCTGGTCCACTTCATCGAGTTTTGCCTCGAGTCTTGCCTCGTGTCTCTTTCGGAGCAGTTGTAGTTTGACTTGGAGTTCGTGGATGAGGGCGTCCTTTTTTTTGTCGTTGTCGTCATCGTCCACGTCAGAATTTTCAATGATAACATCGCTGTTGTCGTCGTCGTCGTCGTTGTCACTCTGTTCTTCTTCTTCTTCTTGATTATCGTTGCAGCTGCAGGCAGAGTTGTCGTCGTCGTCGTCGTCGTCGTCGTCTGTGGATGTGGGCGGTGGCAGTGGTGATGGTGTTTGGTCGGTGGTGCTTGCAGTCGAGGCTTCTCGAAATGCTTGCTCTAGGTTTCTCTTCGTGTTTGGTGGGGTGGAAAATTCTTTTTTTGTTTCTTCATCGTCGTCGTCGTCGTCGTCGTCGTCGTTGTTTCCTTGCAAGAGCGGCTGTTTTTCGACGTCGGCGCTGGGTAGTGAAGTGTAGCTCATTTTGTTGTCCTTGTTCTTGTTCTTGTTGTTGTGGATGAACAGTAGACGACAGTGGTGTGTATGTGTGTGTGTGTGCGCGTGTCGTCGTTTATATAGGAGTTGGTGATTGAATGGAGATTTTGTTGTTTTATTGAATTTTTTTGTTGTATCATTGAATTTTTTTGTTGTATTATTGAATTTTTTGTTGTATCATTGAATTTTTTGTTGTATCATTGAATTTTTTGTTGTATCATTGAATTTTTTGTTGTATCATTGAATTTTTTGTTGTATCATTGAATTTTTTGTTGTATCATTGAATTTTTTTGTTGTAAATGCGTGTGCGCGGATGGTGTGTTGTTTCAGTAGTTGAGTTTGGTTGATGAGATGGGTGGTCGTGGTTCTCGAAAACGATTTTCTGCTGCTGCTGCTGTTGCTGGTCATTGCGGTGGTTATGGGCAAGGAGTGCAACGAGGAGAGTTGGTAGAGATTGGGAAATTCTTGAAGGCTAAAGATGTGTGGGCAGCGTTTTTCATGTACTGTAAGGAGTTGGCTTCTGAGGCGGGTATTTCTGCAAAGGCCATGACGACGAGACCGGAGGCCGATCAGGGATGGCAGGTTCAGGCTACGAAGACGTATTATAAACAATTGTGCTGCAATTTGAAACAGGATATTCGGGAGTATGGAGTGGCGTATGTTGTTTTGAAAAAAGGAAGTTTTTGGTGTCAGGTTGAGTTGGAGAGAGACGAAAAAAAAAAAAGCAAGACGAGCAGCAGGGCGAGCAGCAGGAGGAGCAGCAGGAGCAGAAGGTGAAGTTGCCCAAGTTTCCCATGTCGGTTTTGTCGCCAGAAGAGCAGCAGGAGTTTTTCCGGTTGCGGGAAGAGACAGAGAAGCAGAGGGAGGAGACAAGACAGAAGGTAAAAGAGCACTGGTTGCAGTTGCAAGAAAAGAAAAAGAGGATGGACGAGGAGCGGCTAACTGGTGGTTTTGCTGCTGCTTATCTGGCTAAGCTAAGGGAACAGGAGGAGCAGGAGCAGCAGCAGCAGGAGCAGCAGCAGCAGGAACAAGAGAAGGCGTTGAAGGCGAAGTGGCCGACGCAAAGACCTGAGGGTTTTCAGTGGCCGACGACGTCTATGTCGCTTCCATCGCTCGGGGGGGAGGTGCAGCTGTTGCCGCCTGATCACTTCTCGGCGAGAAGACGTCTCGGACTGGACGGTTTGTCCGAATATGAATTGTTGGCGCGTTCGTATGGCTTGCCTG
>RQOL01000788.1:0-83769 GCA_013076295.1 Sanderia malayensis | reverse complement strand
GAATGTTTTCAATTGCGCAAACATAGGGTGTTAGAGTGTTATAATGATTTTTTTGTGCCGGTACTAGAACCAAATAGTTGGCATCTGTGTGAAATGGACACTGACAGTCTCTATATTTGTTTTCCAGATGGGAAAAAATTTGAAGAAAATATACGTGAGGATATTAAAGGAACATAACTATATGAACATTGGAAAAGGAATTTTTTCTTACTGATACAACAGCTTGCCCTTATGGAAAGAGAACACCCGGAAAATTTCAAATTGAATTTGAGGGAACTAAAATGATTAGTTTGAATAGTAAAACGTATGTAGTGGAAAATAAAAACACTCTTCTTTTGCCTCTATACACAATCGCATACGATAAAACCACATATCAAAACAATGCGCCCATTGTTCCTTAGTCAGGTCAGAAACAGCCTCTTTGTAGGCGCAAATTGCGTCATCGCAGCTGTCCAACCTTGTTCCACGAATTTTTTCTTTCACTGTTGGGAAGAAAAAGAAGTCGCAAGGTGCCAAATCAGGTGAATATGCCGGGTGGGTCACTAGTTGGATGGAATTCTCCGACAAAAAGTCGATCGTCAAAGCAGCTGTGTGAGGGGAAGCGTTGTCATGGTGCCAAAGCAGACCTCTCAAGCCAGTCCTTGGACGTTTATTTCGCCAAGCATCTAAAACCTGTGGTATGCAGTGATTAACGTACCAATCTGCATTCACTGTGCGACGATCTTCAAGTTTAATGGTTGCCACATGACCCGTTTTTGAGAAAAATGATGCAACCATCTTTTTGCCGACACTTCGCGATCGCCAAAATTTTTGCGCTGGGTTCTCACCAGGAAAGATCCAAACAGAGGATTGACGTTTTGTCTCAGGGTCAAATTGGTAAATCCAACTCTCGTCACCTGTGACTATATCATAAACCCGTTTTGACTTTCCTTCTTCAAATTTCTGGAGCATGAATTGGCACCAATTAACCTGGTGGTCCTTTTGCTGATCGGTCAAGCAATGTGGTACCCAGCGGGCAGTCACTTTCCGAACTTGTAGTTTTTCGTGCAAAATTATGTGTACTGCTGCTGATCCGATCTTTAAACTATCCTGCAGCATGGAATAAGTCATTCAACCATCTTCTCGAAGCATTTTCTCCACAGCGGCAACTGTTTCTGGAACAACAGCTGTAGGTGGCCTTCCTGGGTGGGCCTCATCTTTAAGGCTTTCCCTCCCTCTTTTGAATTCGGCAAACCATCGAAAAACTGTTGCTCTTGAAGGGGCAATATCTTCAAATGTCTGAAAAAGTTGAGTATGACACTCTTCTTGTTTCATACCCTTCTTAAAATCATAATGAATCATTGCGCGAAAATCACGTCTTTCAAGCTCCATTTTGCACACACATGAATATCCCAAACACTAGATTTCAAAATATTATATAAATTTCTTCGCGTGCAAGAAATTAACAAAATTTACAAAATACAGATGAAATAGATTGCTTTACTACAAATTTTCGAAACAATGTCTCAAGCGGTTAATGAATATCTCAATAATTTTGGAGTGGCCCTTATATTGGTTTGCACAGGAACACAACTTTGTTCTTTAGAAATCTTTCTCGAGATTATTCTTTGCATTGGTTTGAATGCTAGTTAGTTCAAACTAATTATTTGAAATATAACGTGAAAGTTGTTTATAGTTCATGTTTCTCATCTATTGCTTTGCTCGTATGATTGACGGGTTGTTAATCAATGAAATAATGATATAAATATACGTACACCGCTTGTAATATTCACTCACTTTGTTGCAAACACATTGAACTTCACTTCATAAATGACTCTTAAAGAACAAACTTCAGCACAAGAAGAAGAGGAATCATTGCAAGAAAAAATACTGCAACAGGGTTCATTGGAGGTTTTCTTTAATGACAAGGATAACTTTCAAATGACAATTTCGAAAAATGTTTCGGTTGAACCATCACTTCGAGCTACAAAAAAAACACCTGTAAATGACGTTGTAGATAAACTTGAAAAGTTGCAAATGTTGCAAGAAGTACAAGTGGCGCTTGAACCAACTGTACCTCACTTTTCATATATTAATATTCAATCAGATAAAGGTGAGGAACAATATTATTATGATGCAAATGATAAAGATCATAAAACATTTGGTGAACCGTGTGCATTAGAAAATCCTTTTACTTTACTATTGGAAGGTGAGGATGTACGTCAATTTGTTTTTGAAATGTTAAAAAATGGTGTACGGTAACGGATAATAGTAAAGGTGGATTACTTGAAAACGTGCTTTGGGTTTACAATCCTTTAATGTCGAAGTCAAGTGTGCTGCAACTCAAAACTGTGGTTACTGAGCTAGTAGGAGAAGAAGGAGGAGTAATTTCTATGGCTGGTTTGAATTTGGAATTATTAGAAAGAGTTAATGATGCGATAGTGATATTGGATCACATTATAGCAGATGAAAATGTATGTCAGCCGATTATGATTATGAAATCAATATTAAAACCTCAAAAATTTTTATCATTTGTTAAAAAAGAATAAGAGAACAATGAACATTATTATTATTATGATTGATGGATTGATTGATGGATTGATTGTTTACTCATTTAATTGATTGATTGATTGATTGATTGATTGGTTTTAGTTAAAAGTATACAACTAAGAGTTGCTGGATTTAAACTCATTTGTAATTAATTATTCATGATTAAAGGCATTATGGTAAAACACGAACACTCATCAATCAAAGACAAACAATTAATTCTTTTGAATGAAGATGGAGTTAAATTTGAAATAGAGATGCGATTAAAAATACGCATGTTGGAAAGGTGTATGTGAAAGAAACACAGGAATGAAAGGCCAGACTACCTTCCGCTAAATATTCCGTTTAAGATATTAGTTGTTGGTGGAGAAATACATCTGCGAATGTATCAAAGTGTTTGGAGGTTGTTTAAAAACCGGCACAACCTCACAGTTGACAAGGATCATCAACTTTTTTCATCTCTCTTTTGGTTTTATCAAGAAGAAAATGATTTTGTATCTCAAAGAATGAAAGAAGTGGTTCCTAACATCACCTTCATCAATGAATTTACATTAGAAGCTATTGCTGGGTTACATGATTTTATTGTGGTTTTGGATCAAGTGTTGCAGATAGAACCGATTTCAAAACCGGTTATTGTAATTAAGACATTGCGTGCACCGGAACAATTTATTGAACCAACTATAACTATAAATCAACTTGTTTAATTGATTGATTGTTTACTCGTTTAATTGATTGATTGATTGATTGATATGTTAAGTATGATAAGTAGAATTTAAATGTAGACTAGGGGTCATCACTCGCTTCGCTCGTTCGCCCCAGCCTGTCAAGTAAAAAAAGCTTGATGTGGTTGGGGTGCTTCGCACGCTGCATTCGTTCGCGCTCATGCCTATCAGTTAGATTGGCTCGCTCCGCTGCCTAAGAGTGTCTTATCAAGAACCGATGATTGGATGGTGCGCTTCGCACACTGCATTTGCTCGCGCTCATGCCCCGTCCAATTGATTGGTTTGCTGCGCTCGCGTGATAGTCTGTTGTTGAGATTAGTTAACTGGTTCGTACGCATGCGCGTGTTCTATTCACTTTCGCTTATGCTTCCAGTAGCACAGCACACTTTTGGGGGGTGTGAATGGAGTTTGACAGATTAGCCTTGTTTTGACACAAGTAACCTCGTATTGGTGGACAGGTAAAAATGGATCATATAGTAGCAATACACCTCTAAAAACACAATACTTTTGGTGAAAGGTTAGTAAAAAGCTATTTAATGTAAATGGTAAGTTAACTTTAACTTGACTAATATGTATATGTCATAACGGTGAGGTTTGATATTGGGCAAGTATTTCATTTGAATCACAATGAGGTAAGCAATAGCCTGTCACGAAAGGCTAATGAAATTAAAATGTGATTGAAACTTACCTAGGCATTCTCTTTCCATGAGTTTGTTAAGGATTCCATTGACTTTTCATATATATTGTAGTAAATGTTTGTTTGAGTCATTTGACAATTGCATGTGTGTGAATAGTAAACATTAGTGACAGTGACAGCTTTGGTTCATCACTTCAGCATTTGTTTCACTAAGTATCATATGGGAAAAAATAAATAATTAATAACAAAACTAAATGAACATATAAAGGTGCCCAATAATAAAGAAAAATAAAACAATATGATAGTTCAGAAGCTGCATTCATTGATTCCCTTTGTGGATTATTTGAAAAACATGTTTGAAATGGAAAATCTGTGAAAATTATCTTTATGTTTCCTACATAACTTGATGCACTAATAGAAAGAGGTGTTTATCAATTAGTGGAAACAAACTTTCATGTTGTTGTAATATATTTTCATTGTGCTTTATGCACTTGTGCATAAAGCCTTTGTTGCACTTTATAGTGTTGCACTTTATAGCCGATCCGGTAGAACCACAATCTGAGCCCTCGTGTTTGGTGTGTGTGTATTTTGGTAGAAGCCCTTGAGAGCAACGCGATTTATGCTCTATGGTTTGTTAAGACCTTTACAGGACTTCTTGGAAAACAATATTTTTTGTCTTCATGTGTGTTTCCTCTGGGAGGAATACTTTGAGCCCGTCAAATGATGTTGCTCTTGACATGGCCACATATAACCGACCATGTGTGAACACGGGCTCACGTAAATACAAACATACCTGAGAGATTGTCCCTGTGCCTTATTGATAGTAAGGCAGTATGCTAGTCTGACAGGAAATGGCCGTCGCTTGATGTTGAACGGCATCTCACTGTCCTGTGTTGACAATGTTATTCTGGGAATCATAACCTGCTGGCCTCTGTGTTCCTTCGTGATGATCTCTGCTGTGATCACGTTACGTCGGAGATGGCGTACAATGAGTCTTGTGTCGTTACAAAGATCTTTCCTTGGATTTAGATTCCTCAGAAGAATGATTGTTGCACCAACCTTAAATAAGGAAAGCTTGAGGTTACAATGTGTATCATCGGAGGACCATTATCAATATTTGAAATAAGTGTAGAATTAATGTATAATTAGTACATATAGGTAAATTATACCTTGAGTCTAAGTCGGTGTAACAGCAATCCATTAGGAGTTAGATTGTTGATAAACTCAATTGGATATGCGGCCTCGTCATCTGGATCCTCTGTTATCACACTGTCTCTGCTGTAGTATGTTCTGTCAGGAGTTTGTAGTCTTTCCAGAATGATGTCATTGATTTGATGTGAAAAGTCATTCTTTGGGGTAAGACAACAACGTTCTGACATGGTTACCGGATCCAGCATGAGGCACGACTGTGGTGTATTAGGCGGGGGATATATGAAGTTGAGCATTTCCTCTTGCCAAGATGTGCATATTTGATGTGGCAAAGTGATATTGTCAAGTCCATCATGTGGTTCTTGTTTATTGCCAAATCTTAGGAGCCATTCTGAGAATTCTCTGTAAGATTCATCTTGAACAGCTCTTATGTTTGTGTGCAGGCGATGTTGTTGAAACTGTGCCCACGAATCACTGATTTGATATGATTTAAGACTCTTTCAAAATGTAAACGACGATAAGAATGGACATGATGAAAAACAGAGACAAATTCAGTTGACAAAATTCAGTTGACAAATCCAAATTGACAAATCCATGAAATTAAATTAAAATAGCTACGACATCCCAGTAAAAATTCCATAACGTTTCGCTGAATAACTGTCAGCATCCTCAGATGACAAGAAGTAGACTAAATGCAATATTTATATTTTAGCATAACTAAACTAAATTAACAAAGGCATAACTAAAAGAAAAGAATACAATCGTGAAATAGTTTAGAGGCAATATACAAACTAAAATGCAATGAAAAACAAAGAAAATTAAAATAGCCGTAGGGGAATGCTAGACGCTTGATTGTTAAGGGAGGGGTGGTCACGTAGGATGAGAAGGCTTTCAAACAAAAGGAGATCAAAATCATTGGATGCTTTCTTTAAAATAGAAAAGTTGTCAAGAGTGGCCTCATGCCCAGAGGCAGTAAGGTGGTCTAGTATGGCCGAAGAGGAAGACTTAACAGGTTGACCTGCTTTTCCTATTCCCAAATGTTCCCGGCTGCGAGTGGCTAAATGGCGGGAGGTCTTCCCATAGTAACAGGCATTACAACCTGTGCACTTAAATTGATAAACAACCTGAGAACAAATGGAAACAGGAAAACGGTCTTTAAAATGAAAGAAAGAGGAGATACGTTTAGAGGAGGAAAAAACGAAATGAAGTTTAATATACGGATAGGCTTCATAAAAATCTTATTAAGTTGTTTACGTATTTGAAGAGAATGGAATCCTAAAAACGGGAGACAAACCAAAATTTTCTTATGTGGAACAGTATCTTTACAAATAGGTGGCTGATATAATTTATTAAGAAACATATGAATAGTATAGTCAATAAGTTGCAGAGGATAACCATTAAGACTAAGAAAACGTTAATACGGGCAACTTCAATATGAAATGTAGCATAAGATGAACAGATCCTATAGGCTCGCATCAACAAAACGGAGATAAGATTACGCTTAAATTTAAGGGGAGTGAGAGAATCAAAATGAGAATATAAGCCAGTAAAAGTATTTTTTCTCAACAAACTAGTCTCAAAACCAAGGTCTAGGTGGAAACAAAAACATCTAAAAAGAGAGGGATCCAGAATTTTTAATTTCAACTGTAAACTTAAGATTGGGGTGGATATTGTTAAGATAATTATGGAACTGATGAATTTGCTCATGAGACTTAAATAAACAAAATGTGTCATCTACATAGCGGCGATAAAAAAGAGGTTTAAATTCAGACGGACAATTGTTGAGAAAGGACGATTCCATAAAACACATAAATATATTACCTAATGTGGGCCCCAAGGGGAGCCCATAGCGACACCATCAATTTGATCAAAGAGTTGACCAATAAACAAAAAATGACATTCCTTAGTGGCGAATTTTCCCTACAGCTATTTTAATTTTCTTTGTTTTTCATTGCATTTTAGTTTGTATATTGCCTCTAAACTATTTCACGATTGTATTCTTTTCTTTTAGTTATGCCTTTGTTTGCTAAAATATAAATATTGCATTTAGTGTACTTCTTGTCATCTGAGGATGCTGACAGTTATTCAGCGAAACGTTATGGAATTTTTACTGTTTATGTCGTAGCTATTTTAATTTAATTTCATGGATTTGTCAATTTGGATTTGTCAACTGAATTTGCCAACTGAATTTGTCTGTTTTTCATCATGTCCATTCTTATCGTCGTTTACATTTTGAAATTTCTACATGCAATTCGCTTCCCACCTGGTATTTCTATTGGTTTTATTATCGAGCGACAATATGGAAAGCAAGTATTAAACATCTTTAGACCCTGCGGGAAAGCTGACCGCCAAGTTAAGAAGATGCTGAGTGATGTCAAGTTTCTACAGGAATGTCTAAATCATGATTTGTGTCCGACCTTCTTGAATTTTCGTCTATCTAACTCCCGGCTGCGTCATGGTAAATCCTACAAATACTGCAAGAAAAGATTCCTTCAAGAAGAACTTCATTCAAAGAACAAACACCTATCCACATTACAAACCAGATCCCAACACAGCTCCGACCAACTTAAATCTCTAACCTCTTGGCTTGATTACAACTTCCTCTCATCACCCATTGAATTAAACAACAACAGGTATGTCACTTCTGCACAGGCTACTCATAAGAAGAAACTGTTCCGTCTCAAACAAACCAAAGCCTCTAACCTCATTGACCCTGACAAAGTTATCTTTAATCTTTCTTCGTATATACTTAGTGATATTGAAAAACGTATTTTGTCTAAGCCTTACGTATTTAGGCCTTAATTTTTGTATTCATCCAAATTCTATTGATTATTGTTCTTTTTTTACTCCATTTGAAAAACTTTTTCGTTCTGTCAAAGACCTTCCCATTTCGTCTCTTAGTAAACTTAACATTGATATTATTAAAACCAAAATCAAAAATATTGCCCTTTCCTCCTATCACACTTGCAGAAGCCCTCCCCGTTCTTCTAATCTTACCAAGGCTGAGTTTCGATGTTTATATGAACTATCCAAAATGAAGGATATCATCATTTGCAAGCCTGATAAGGGGAATGGTGTGGTTATTCTTAACAAAACTGATTATTTGGATAAAATTAATTGTATTCTCTCGGATTCCACCAAATTTAAAAAACTTGACGTTGATATTCTCGATTTAAGCATTGCGTATAAATCTCACAATAGCAGAAAGAATTATTAGTACATGTAGTGGATACATTACCTGTTATGGTGTTCGTGGTTTATCAGCTTGTGAAAGAAACAGGATCATGTGTGCGTGTGGTAGTCCTCTCTTCTGAAATTCTATGACATACACATGTGCTGTGACATGTCCAAGAATGTGGTTATGTAATATGTTTTCGAGTAGTTCCTTGAGTTTGAGATAAAATACTCGGGTGACAATGTCTGGTCGATCACTGGCCTTCTGATACAGATAGATGTTTTCTTCAATCTCCTTCCATTTAGGATTGGCAGTCATTGTGAGGAAGATGTCTGGCTTGCCATACTTCCTAACGATTGTCATTGCATCTTGACAATGTTGATACATGTTTCTTTGGCTGCCTGGAAAGGATGATGGTAGAATGATAACACAGCCACATCGATATTTTTTGGCTGATTCGGATTGTTGGCCCTGGCCATCTGGTTTTCGATTTCAGCTCTTCTGTGGAGATGATCCATCAGGCCTGGATACGTGTCAACACGAAGCTGGCGTTGATCGTTCATAATCCAGTGTAGTTTATTGCCTTCTATCTTCGTATATGCATCTACCAGATACTGTTGAAATAGAAGTGATGCAACGTGGATGGTTGAGAATGCATCCCTGACCTGGATTCTGTATGAATAGTATTCGGTAACAGTTAGTCTGGTACGAGGGTCACGATTGTTGTGGTGTTCACCCGCTACGTTGCTGTGGGCAATCGTTGAAGGTCCAAACTGTAACCTCTATCACCATGAAAGAATATCAAGGGATATGTGAGAGGATCAGCACTTGGACTGGTTGCGTAAATCTTCATGAGATCTCCGCGTCTTGTTTGAACTTGCAGTTCTCTGTCGTCAAGATTTGGTGCACCTCCATTTTGTACAGTATATATAGCTGCAATTTCTCTGGCAGTTGGATTATCGTATCTGCGATCTTGTTGTGGGCGACCTGTGATGATCATTTTGAATGTCGGAACAGGCTGATTTTTTGCAATAGCTTGCTGCTGCTGTTCCTCCAATATTTTTCCCATGCTTCGATAATGTTGTGCAATCGATTGACTGCTATTAATTCATTCTGGGAAGTGCAAAAATGTCCAAATCAAGATGTTGTTCTCCTGCAGCGTTTTGCCGTTCCTGCATGCTTGTTGCGTATCCATGCAAAGTTCTGCATACTTTCTGAGTCTGTCTGTTTCTGTTACACCTGTAATTGTAAATAAAATATACTTAAAACATAACATGTGAATAGAAATATGAGTTTTAGGGTAGAAATCATAAGTGAATAGTTAGCTATATAAAATATGGTATAAAAGAAGTGGATTGGTCAGTTACCAGTCATGTGATATGCCTTTCCGTGAATTGTGATAACTGGTGGTCCAGCTCTGGCATTACGTACAATATTAGCCTTCCATGAAGCCATGGCCATTAATGAGTTGTATTGGCGGAAGTGCTTTAAGAAATGTGTCGATTCGGCTGTATCACCAGTATATAAATGCATGACATTGACTGGAGGTGGTTGAATTGGATCCAGAGTGATTAAACCTCCCGTGCAACACTTGTTGTATTTTTTTCGGCAGTTAAGTTCTTCTTTGAAGTACTTTGCACCACAATGAATGCATGTTCTGGTCATTTTATTCAAGTGGTGTGGTAATGGCGAGAAGGGGATGAGGTTTTCAGCTTCATTGTTCTCAGGGACAGGGTTGTCAACTTGCATTTGTTGATCTTCAACAGGTTCTGGTATCTGATTTTTATCAGGTACTGGAACCGCGTCTTGCATCTCGATGTCTGCAGGTTGCTCTGGTGCTTGAAGCTCTTGGTTCTGAATAGGAAGTTCTTGGTTCAGAATGGGAAGGTCTTGGTTCAGAATGGGAAGCTGATTGTTCAGAATGGGAAGCTCTTGTTCTGAATAGGAAGCTCTTGGTTCTGAGTGGGAAGCTCTTGGTTCAGAATGGGAAACTGATGGTTCTGAATGGGAAGCTCTTGGTTCAGAACGGGAAGCTGTTGGATCTGAATGGGGAGCCATGGGATCTGAATGGGAAGCTGTGGTTCCATGCCCATCTCCATTGGCTGTATCTGTGGAAGGAGATACTGTGCTGGAAATGGCTGATATTCAGGCTTCTAGCTGATGATTTTCAAGCTGCAATTGTTGAAGATCGTTGAGTGCTACAAGTGGGTTATGAGCATTTCCTGTCTGTTGAGGCTGAAGCTGCTGATTGATCTGTCTGTGATGCTGCATATTCTCCCGCACTTGATTTCTACACCTGGTGCCGGTTATACTTCTCTTGGCCTTGCGCCGCATGGTGCACGTTGTGGTATGAAAGAGAAATATGAACTACGAGATATACAATTAGGCCAAATTATTGTAAATGTTATTGCTTCTTGACAATGGTGTTAATAGCAGCAACAATGGTGATAATTATAGCCTTGTGTAAAGCTGAACACAAAGAAGTAAATATCATATATTTCAAGGGCTCATAATGATAAGTTGAAATTGGTAAAGAAGTAAATGGAAATTATTGCTATACAATCTAATTTATGTTTTATGAATATCTAAAATATATATTCTGTGATGTCACGTGATGACGCATTTTCCTTGCCAAAAACAATAGATTCGACCCGAAACAATAGGTCGAACACCCCGAAAACAATGGGCCGAAACGGCGAACCGTGTGATCACAAAGGCTTTTTTGTATGTGAGTAAATGGCAATGAAATTCACACAGAACGTTCAATTTATTAATTTAACCAGGGTAATGGATTTTGTTTTTTGATTTTCTCCCGAATTTTTGAATTATTCCATTAATTTTTCTGCTAAATTTGTGCTATCACGAAAAAACTACGGTTTACGCTGGCAAAACTTCCAAATTCGCGTCCCGAACTCCATTTTCGAACAGAGTATTCGCTCTTCACGTGACCCGACTTGCCTTTTGCTGTAATTTGATTGGCTCTTTCGCGACTTCACGTGAACTGTCACGCGTATTTCATTATCATGCAAATTTGCCCTCGGGTTGAACAGCAGGTACTTTTGGAGAAGACGCATGTTTTTGTTTTGCACACAAAGGATAACTGGGCCCCTTTCAAAGTGTTTCACGACCTGAATTATCTTTGTAAAGACTTGCTAATTGTTTGAGAGACCTCTGGAATATTACAGGAAACAATTGAGAACACAGGTGATAGCTTTGTTTTGTTTTTTGAGTGAGACAGTTGTAGCTTAGGTAGTAGGCGACCGCCATTGTTTGCTTCTGCATGCTTGCGACGCTTAGGCCTAATGTAAACAAGCCCAAAGTTTTAATAAACAAATTATGATAAGGGGTTATCAGGCGAGCGAAGCGAGCCAAAATGTTGCAAGAGGAGTAGGCAGAGGCATGAGCGAAGCGAATGCAGCGCACGAAGTGCGCCCTTTCAGTCAATGTTTCTTGATAATTGATAGACAGGCGAGCGCAGCGAGCTAACCCATTGTACGTGGGGTTGAAAGAGGCATGAGCAAAGCGAATGCAGCGCACGAAGTGCGCCCTATCAGTAAATGTTTCTTGATAATAGATAGACAGGCGAGCGCAGCGAGCTAACCCATTGTAGGAGGGCTTGAAAGGGGCATGAGCGTAAGCAAATGCAGGGCACGAAGTGCGCCTTATCACTCAATGTTTCTTGACAATAGATAGACAGGGGAGCGCAGCGAGCTAACCCATTGTATGTGGGGTTGAAAGAGGCATGAGCAAAGCGAATGCAGCACACGAAGTGCGCCCTATCAGCCAATGTTTCTTGACAATTGAAAGACAGGCGAGCGCAGCGAGCTAACGCATTGTACGTGGGGTTGAAAGAGGCATGAGCGAAGCGAATGCAGCGCACGAAGTGCGCCTATCAGTCAATGTTTCTTGACAATTGATAGACAGGCGAGCGCAGCGAGCTAACCCATTGTACGTGGGGTTGAAAGAGGCATGAGCAAAGCGAATGCAGCGCACGAAGTGTGCCCTATCAGTAAATGTTTCTTGATAATAGATAGACAGGCGAGCACAGCGAGCTAACCCATTGTAGGTGGGGTTGAAAGGGGCATGACCGTAAGCGAATGCAGCGCACAAAGTGCGCCCTATCAGTCAATGTTTCTTGATAATAGATAGACAGGCGAGTGCAGCGAGCTAACCCATTGTTTGTGGGGTTGAAAGAGGCATGAGCGATGCGAATGCAGCGCGAAGTGGCCCCATCGTCAATGTTTCTTGCTAATAATAGAAGGCACGTAGCGAGCTAACCATTGTACGTGGGGTTGAAAGGCATGAGTGAAGCGAATGCAACGCACAAAGTGCACCCTATCAGTCAAAGTTTCTTGACAATAGATAGACAGGCGAGGGCAGCGAGCTAACCCATTGTAGGTGGGGTTGAAAGGGGCATGAGCGTAAGGGAATGCAGCAGACGAAGTACGCCCTATCAGTCAAAGTTTCTTGACAATAGATAGACAGGCGAGCACAGCAAGCTAACCCATTGTATGTGGGGTTGAAAGAGGCATGAGCAAAGCGAATGCAGCACACGAAGTGCGCCCTATCAGCCAATGTTTCTTGACAATTGATAGACAGGCGAGCGCAGCGAGCTAACCCATTGTACGTGGGGTTGAAAGAGGCATGAGCGAAGCGAATGCAGCGCACGAAGTGCGCCCTATCAGTCAAAGTTTCTTGACAATAGATAGACAGGCGAGGGCAGCGAGCTAACCCATTGTAGGTGGGGTTGAAAGGGGCATGAGCGTAAGGGAATGCAGCACACGAAGTACGCCCTATCAGTCAAAGTTTCTTGACAATAGATAGACAGGCGAGCACAGCAAGCTAACCCATTGTATGTGGGGTTGAAAGAGGCATGAGCAAAGCGAATGCAGCACACGAAGTGCGCCCTATCAGCCAATGTTTCTTGACAATTGATAGACAGGCGAGCGCAGCGAGCTAACCCATTGTACGTGGGGTTGAAAGAGGCATGAGCGAAGCGAATGTAGCGCACGAAGTGCGCCCTATCAGTCAATGTTTCTTGACAATTGATAGACAGGCGAGCGCAGCGAGCTAACCCATTGTACGTGGGGTTGAAAGAGGCATGAGCAAAGCGAATGCAATGCACGAAGTGTGCCCTATCAGTAAATGTTTCTTGATAATAGATAGACAGGCGAGCGCAGCGAGCTAACCCATTGTAGGTGGGGTTGAAAGGGGCATGACCGTAAGCCAATGCAGCGCACGAAGTGCGCCCTATCAGTCAATGTTTCTTGATAATAGATAGACAGGCAAGTGCAGCGAGCTAACCCATTGTTTGTGGGGTTGAAAGAGGCATGAGCGATGCGAATGCAGCGCACGAAGTGCGCCCCATCAGTCAATGTTTCTTGCTAATAGATAGACAGGCGAGCGTAGCAAGCTAACCCATTGTACGTGGGGTTGAAAGAGGCATGAGTGAAGCGAATGCAACGCACGAAGTGCACCCTATCAGTCAAAGTTTCTTGACAATAGATAGACAGGCGAGCGCAGCGAGCTAACCCATTGTAGGTGGGGTTGAAAGGGGCATGAGCGTAAGCAAATGCAGCGCACGAAGTGCGCCCTATCAGTCAATGTTTCTTGACAATAGATAGACAGGCGAGCGCAGCGAGCTAACCCATTGTATGTGGGGTTGAAAGAGGCATGAGCAAAGCGAATGCAGCGCACGCAGTGCGCCCTATCAGTCAATGTTTCTTGACAATCGATAGACAGGCAAGCGCAGTGAGCTAACCCATTGTAGGTGGGGTTGAAAGGGGCATGAGCGTAAAGGAATGCAGCACACGAAGTGCGCCCTATCAGTCAATTTTTCTTGACAATAGATAGACAGGCGAGCGCAGCGAGCTAACCACTGTACGAGGGGTTGAAAGAGCATGAGCAAAGCGAATGCAGCGCACGAAGTGCGCCCTATCATCAATGTTTCTTGACAATAGATAGACAGGCGAGCGCAGGAGCTAACCCATTGTATGGGGTTGAAAGAGGCATGAGCAAAGCGAATGCAGCACACTAGTGCCCTATCAGTCAATGTTTCTTGACAATAGATAGACAGGCAAGGAAGCGAGCTAACCCATTGTAGGTGGGTTTAAAGGCATGAGCGTAACAATGCAGGCACGAAGTAAGCCCTATCAGTCAAAGTTTCTGACAATAGATAGACAGGCGAGCAGCGAGCTAACCCATTGTACGTGGGTTGAAAGGGAATGAGCAAAGCGAATGCAGCGCACTGAAGTGCGCCCTATCAGTCAATGTTTCTTGACATAGATAGACAGGCGAGCGCAGCGAGCTAACCCATTGTACATGGGGTTAAAGAGCATGAGCAAAGCGAATGCAGCACACTAAGTGCGCCCTATCAGTCAATGTTTCTTGACAATAGATAGACAGGCAAGGGCAGCGAGCTAACCCATTGTAGGTGGGGTTTAAAGGGGCATGAGCGTAATCGAATGCAGTGCACGAAGTAAGCCCTATCAGTCAGTTTCTTGACAATAGATAGACAGCGAGGGCAGCAGCTAACCCATTGTACGTGGGGTTGAAAGAGGAATGAGCAAAGCGAGAGCAGCGCACGAAGTGCGCCCTATCAGTCAATGTTTCTTGACAATAGATAGACAGGCGAGCACAGCGAGCTAACCCTTTGTAAGTGGGTTGAAAGGGCATGAGCGTAATCGAATGCAGTGCACGAAGTAAGCCTATCAGTCAATGTTTCTTGACAATAGATAGACAGGCGAGGCAGTGAGCTAACCCATTGTACGTCGGGTTGAAAGAGGAATGAGCAAAGCGAATGCAGCGCACGAAGTGCGCCCTATCAGTCAATGTTTCTTGACAATAGATAGACAAGCAAGCGCAGCGAGCTAACCCATTGTACGTGGGGTTGAAAGAGGTATGAGCAAAGCGAATGCAGCGCACGAAGTGGCGCCTACCAGTCAATGTTTCCTGACAATGGATAGACAGGGGAGCGCAGCGAGCTAACCCATTGTACGTGGGGTGGAAAGAGGCACGAGCAAAGCGAATGCAGCGCATGAAGTGCGCCCTATCAGTCAATGTTTCTTGATAATAGATAGACAGGCGAGCGCAGCGAGCTAACCCATTGTACATGGGGTTGAAAGAGGCATGAGCAAAGCGAATGCAGCGCACGAAGTGCGCCTTACCAGTCAATGTTTCTTGCTAATAGATAGACAGGCGAGCGTAGCGAGCTAACCCATTGTACGTGGGGTTGAAAGAGGCATGAGCGAAGCGAATGCAGCGCATGAAGTGCGCCAACCAGATTAAGTTTTTTTACTTGATGGGCTGGGGCGAACGAGCGAAGCGAGTGATGACCCCTAGTACTTACGTTTAAACTGTGGTCGTTTCTGTTATGTAAACAGTCACTAAAATGGAATAGAGTAAATTAATAGTTAAAATATAAGTAGTAAAGGAAATGAATAATGAACAAAACGCGAAATACATGAATAAATAAAAATGGACCGGTTGAATCGAGTGCAGCAGTTTTTAATAATTTGTTGAAACAGATTTGAGAAATTGTTATTAATATACTTACTATCCATGAAAGAAACACTGAATTAACGAAATAGTTTGTTGTACAGAGGGTCATTTGGAAAGAGAGAAATAAAAAATCAAAAATATAAGTTTATTTTGTCGAAATGAGTTTGTGAAAGAGAAGTGTCCGTTATTTGAAAATAGATTTAGCTGGGCCTTTATTGATGAGAAAAACAAACAATTAAAGAGTTAAATATATCAATGAGCAAGGAAAACTGTTGTCAAATAATAAATTTCTTACCGAGCCTTGTGTCTTTGAAATTTATGGGTAGAAACAAAAGAGAAATCACAATAGTTGTAAACGTAAAATATTTGATAAAGAAATGATACCTGCAGAAACGTAACGTGACCTGTTCTTGTAATTAAAAGCATACCAGGAAAAACAATAATTTTTGTCATATGAGATGAAGTTGTGATAAATAATCGGGCTAGCTTGTAGTTATTAAAACACATTGAAAGTAGGTACTTACTCAGCGATAAGTATAACAATAAGATTAACTATAATTATAGCCTTTAGAAAATTTGGCCGGTTAAAAATAGACAAAATCTATAATTGTGGAGGCGGGATTTCTATTGTACTATATCGCCTCCGTGATTGGTTTATACGCGCCACGTGAAAAAAAAGGAGGGAAATTCTCGTGTGAAGGGATTTCCCCTTTGTCCTTCAGACATTTAAAGGTGGGAAGGAGAAGATTGGCACGTGACAAACTTGTTGGGCTGACAGAGATAGGATATAAGATAAGAAACATTATAATGTTTGAAATATTATGCTATGTTCATTTTACTGAATATTTACGGTTGGTTAAACAATATTAATATTCTTTCAACAATGTCTTATCGTTCAATTGGGCCAGTTGATAGACTTCGAGGGGGAGACCACAGGGTTTCGATGCATCAAGTGATAATATATAATTATATAATATAATTTGACCTTTGTCAATCTTTCCAATCAAACACTATTAAGCAAACTATAATGAGTTATGGTGTGTTTAACTTTAATTGTTGTCTATCAATCATAGAATTTCGATATATTGGAAGAGAATATGCATCCTTTCATTAAAAATAGTCAACCGGAATGGCAGGCCTGGGTAAGTTTGTTACATATACTCTAGTTGTTGTATGAAATAAGAAAAAAAGGCAAATTCAGGGCAGTTGCATAGGAATAATGGAAATCTGCCCTGCTTCTTTGTTTTGGTGGGCTAGCTGATCCTAATATAAGTAATGAATTGGCATTGCTGTAACCTGGAAAGTATTCAAAATTATTGAAAATGTTTGTTTGGTTAATGGTTTCACATAATGTTATTGTTGCAGGTGTTGATTGCTGAACAGAAAAAAGAAAGGGTGTCCCTACTTGGCTTTTTGTGTGGTAAGTGTCTAATTAATATGTGGGTTTTAAAATTATAACAATAATATATGAATGGAACTGAATATTACGATGAACTCAATTTAGAACTATTTAAACAGGAAAAAGCATTGACCATGCATAAATATGGGAAATTTGTGAGATTGATTGGCAGGCCAAAAAAGGTAAATTATTGTGAGTATGAATAATTCATGCATGATCAAGGCCACTAAGCTACATAACAACAGAACAACAAACTATAAAACTACATAACTACAAACTATCGAACAACATAACTACAAACTAAAAACTATTTAAAAACTATCTACAAACAGTAAAAACCTGCATATAACATCCTCCATCTTATTTTGTAGGCTATTTTGGTTGTGAAGAAACACAAAGAATGGGTAATCGAAAAATGGAATATACGGTGGTAGGTTCTTAAAAATAGGAGGTTCTTATATGCAGGTTTTTACTGTATCTACGCTATTTACATATTGAAATAAGATATTTTTACAATTTTGGCACCACGTGCCAATTCTGCATGTTCTTTGGGTTTTTTGTGGAAGGATTTTGGTTGACCTTCCCACCCTCTTTTTTGGGGGCCTTTCTTTTTTGTTGGCCGTCAGAAATTTTGACAAAGGTCTCTGTTTGTGTTCTGTAAATTAACACATATAACATTGATATGTTAAAGGTTGTTAACATTTTGTAAAAAGATGCAATGCCATTGTTAAAGTGTGTATGTTAAACATGTGAAGTACAATGTAAAAAGGTGTACGTACACAATTTCATTTGTCGGGATTCTTCTCCCAGTGGCAAACATTAAATTAAAACGTTTGCCGGCCAATTCTGGGAATTGGTCGGCGCATTTCTTTTTCAATGCAGGTATACTGCTATATGTCATTTCCCAGGAGAAAAAGAACATGGAAAGAGTAATGGTTGATAGCAGTTATGAAGATGAGAAATGTACTAATATATATATTAATGTATTTAATATAATTACTTTGGTTTCTTTCCCAAGGGTTATGACAATATTATTTTCCTTTGGCCTTGCATTTGCCATGTTGAAATGTTCTTAAAAGAAATGTTGAAATGCATGTATAATAAGTAAAGGTTAATGGAAAATGCTGCTGAGGGAGAATTATGGAAGATTAGAAAATGTTGTATTCCTCAATTTACGAAATTCTGATAGTATGGAATTTGTGCGAATTAATATATGAAGGGCAAAGATTGAAAATGTTAATAATAGGAAAGATACTTACAAATCTGCAATTGGGCGCGTAAGGTGTGGTTAAAAATGCTGAAGTAAACAAAGGTAAGTAATGTTAAAAATTGGTACACAATAAGTGTAAACTTTTTATTAATAACTATAAATTCCTTTAAGGCTCTTTTTGTTAATCTGCCTTTGTGTTCTTAAATGTTTAAACTTTCAAAAGTTATTTAGAAAAATTTTTCACTTACTTAAAATTGGTGCGATCGAAATCTGAAAGATTTTCGCGTGCCTAAGTCAAAGCTATTGTCTTTCGAAACTATAGCAACAATATCAAGATGCCCCCCCCCCCACGGAAAAGAATGAAATCGAGGTCTTCTGGACGTATGGAAACAACGTGGTGCTGGGTGAATTCTTATGTTACAATAATGCCACATAGTTAAAGTAAGAATGGCAAAGACTATAGATTAGAGTGAACTACGAATCGGTGTAAAAATAGAGAGGGTATGTTAAGTTGAATAATAATCAGGTAAGGCATAAGTAGATATAAATGGACATTAATTAAAGGTTGACTCCCACACTAAATAATGCTGTCATCATTCAGTAAACTTCTTTCATTTCCCTACAAATCACTATGAAATTACAACACTATTTAGTATCAAAATTTACATGCTAGAAGTTGTAATATATTTCTGCCTCTATTATATATTATTTATTGTTTGATGGATTGTTATTTGATTGTCTTTCTTTATTATGTAAACAAAATACAATATTTTCTCAATCACTGTTTGGAATGTGGCAGTTTTCTGCAAGGTATATAACTTAAGGTATATATCTACTGTGCTATATCTATAGATTCGTGTTGTCTATGCTGGTACCACAGTGCTCGATGTACAGAAGTACAGAGCGATAATAGAGTAGAAACAAGAAAGTAGACTTAGTTCTCTGTAACTCAAAGTTTCATGCTTACGCAATCATCAGACAGACTATCCTAATCATTATCCATCAGACAGACTATCCATTAGGATAGTCTGTCTGATGATTGCGTAAGCATGAAACTTTGAGTTACAGAGAACTAAGTCTACTTTCTTGTTTCTACTCTATCTACTGTGCTATAAATTTCATTATGTTATACATTACTATAAATTAATATACATACTATACTATACATTACTATACATACTATACATTGCCATACCTACTATGAAAAGATACTATACCCACTATACCTACTATAAAAACATACTATACCTACTCTACCTACTATAAAAACATACTATACCTACCATAAAAATATACTATGCCTACTATAAAAACATACTATACCTACTATACCTACTATACAAACATACTAGACCTACTCTACCTACTCTACCTACTATAAAACATACTATACCTACAATAAAAAATACTATACCTACTATACAACATACTATACCTACTATAACTACTATACCTACTATAAAAACATACTATACCTACCATAAAAATATACTATACCTACTATAAAACATACTATACCTACTATACAAACATACTATACCTATCTCTACTACCTCTACCTACTCTAAAAACATACTATACCTACTAGAACAAACATACTATACCTACTATAACTACTATACCTGCTATAAAAACATACTATACCTACTCTACCTGCTATAAAAACATATACTATACATACATACATACCTACATACAAAACCTACTATAAAAAAATACTATACCTACATACCTACATACATACATACATACATACATACATGAGCCGGGCTCGGTCGCTTCGCTCCCTCCCCGGAGCGAAGCGACCGAGGAGGGAGCATTGTCAACACTGTCGTTTTCTGTATCTTGCCCATTTCGATTGCAAATCAAAGTGAGTGAGTTTTTTTTGTCGTCATTTATATTTTATCTTTCTCGTGTAAATTGCAACAAAACGAATTAAAGTTTATAATTGGACAAATTATTTCGATTTAATAATCATACGCTGTATGATACATTCACTCAAATAATTATCTATAAATGTTGTTGAGTCATCGGTAAATATAAGCTCTATGCACATAGATTAGGCTTAAATATAATATTATTAGCAACATTTCTTAAATAAATCGTACAATTCATTTCATTAACATAATTACATTCCTTAAAATCTAAATGTGTTGGTTTGATATACATATATACTATTATCTTTACCATATTTTTTAACATACTCATATTCATTAAAATAAATATTTGTTAACCCTCTCATGCCCAGCGTCCCAGTAGGTCCCAGTAGGAGCAAAATCATGAAAAACTCAATTTGATTAACACTGGCTGAAACTCGGTCAGAAGTACAATTTTGGGGCGCTGAATTCGAATATCGAATTTATTTTTTGAAATTTTGATGTTTTGGAGGCAAAAAATGAGGGCAATATGCAAATTTTGAAACTCGTCCAATTTCCATCAATTTTGGCGAAAAGTACAATTTTGGGGGCGGTTATTTCGAATTTCGAATTTGTTTTTTGAAATTTTGATGTTTTGGGGGCAAAAAATCGGGGTAAAAGGGGGGCAATATGCAAATTTTGAAATTCGTCCAATTTGCATCAAATTCGGTGAGAAGTACATTTTCGGGCGCTGAATTCGAATATTGAATTTTTTTGTGAAGTTTTTATGTTTTTGGGGGCATAAAATGGAGTTTTTTACGACTATATTATTATTTAGAGGTCTGGGGCTGAGCTTTATTTTTGTTACAGTTTTAGCGCGAAATTCAAAAATAGTGATTGCGATAATGAAAAACTTAACTGTTCAGATCGACATTGCATTACAAAAACAGGATATATCTTATCGTGAAGCTCTGATTCATTTATCTGAAATACAATGGATATCGAAGTCGAGCCGAGAGATATTTCTTCATTGTACGAGTTGTCAGCTGAAGAATATGACGAGCTCATGGTCTACGATTATAGCGAAGTTTATGACCTCATGGTATTGAAAGCGATGATGATCAACCTGGTTGCTGCCACTGGTCTAGAGAGTCAGAAGCAGATTTTGAAGGTACTATTGCTCTGTAGAAAGAATACCTGAGTATGGGAGACCTGCAGTTATATTTGATGGTGGTACAAAACCACATGAGATTGTTGAAGGTGTTATGGACGACGAATTTATCATGGCATGTCTTGCAAGTACAAATGAACATGGCGCTGAAGATCCATCATTTGTTGAGAAAATTGGGGTGATTTCAAGAGATGAGGCAGGAATACGTTTTGTAAGAGGTTTCTTCGCAATCAAATGGCATCTTCGGTCTTCTTGGATATCGGCAATATAGATGGGCTTGGAGTGAGGACCCTTGCAATCACAGCCAGAAATAAAGAAACAATGAGCCGTGAAGTCTTTCATCTGATGCTGAAGCACTTTCGAGTTGTCAAAGCTTCATCCTTGCGACCTAAAGATCATCCAGACTACAATCCTTTGCAGAATATTAACTCTAGAGTTGAATATCTCAGAGAGAAATCATTATCAAAGTGGACTGTTGGCTGTAAAATGTGCGCTGATGAAGGAAGAGTGACTAGCAAAAGCAAAAGGAACCCTTATAAAATAAGAAATCCAGACAAGCCAATAAGAGTGGGATGGACGATTTGTAAAGTCAGTGATAAGGGAGCAAACGGTGGAAATTATGTTGCAACCATGTGGTGAAGGTGGGGAAGAAAACGTACAAAACATCTGGCAATGGTAAAACTATGATATTGTTGAGCAACTCATATCTGAATATAAAGACAGTGGACGTTTGGTTGTTATGGACAGTGGCTTTCCCACAATAAAATTAATGGAAGATGCAAAGAGCAAATGGCATACTCGGTTAATTGCTATGCAAAGGGGCAACACTGCTCATTTCCCATGCAGCCATAAGGACAATTTGCGTTCAGCAAGACACTTTGTTCGTGGGTTCTCTAAATCTCTTCACAAAGGTTTTCTAAACATAACATATTGGAACGACAACAATGTGGTAGTCTTCTTGGATAATGACATCAAGTCTGGCCAGCAGTACTGGGAACCTGTTGAAGTCAACAAAGGAAGAGAAAAGGTCATCATTCATATGCCCAGAGTTCCTGCACCATATCGTGAAATGTATGGATGGGTAGACAGAACCAACCAGCAACTGTCTTATTATAATGCTGAATTTAGAAGTGTGAGGAAGCAAAACAGAATTTTCCATAGCCTTCATGAGATGTACGTGTGTAACGTGACTTAGTTTTTAATAAACAAACAACAATATTTATTCAAATTTAATAGGTTTCATTATCAGTGTCATTTCATGGTTGTCATAGTTTCAGTGTCTTTATGTTCAGCGTCTCATTTGCGTCATTTGTGTTCAGTATTTTATTCTCTTTTGTGCATTTTTGTGTCTTTTGTTTAGCGTCCCCATGCACACTATTATTTCAGTTTTGTTCCCTGCGCGTATATTTCATCAGGTGTGGTCATTATTTCTAGTATTTGTTATTATCTAGTTTCTTGTCAAACCGGTTTTATATTTTTGTATAAATAGACATGTAATTATTTTTGTTCAGTGCAGTTGTCATCAATTTACAGTATGTACTTTTGGCCAGCTGGTAAGTTTTTATTTCGTATACTATTTTGTTCGTTTGTCTGTTTTGTGTGTCTCATGCAGGACTACACTTATATTTTGATTAAATCAGTCTTCTGTCAATCTAATTTCAACTAATATAGTTTTAATATATTAGTGTCAGACGAAAAGCTTTCGTATTTATTATGTTTCGCTATGTTTCCGATTTTCAAAGCAATTTTAATGTAGTTTTGTTATTTTATTTTAGTTTGAACTCTGTCACTGAATCTCAATTTTACATAAAGAAATGAAAAATCAATTTTGTCTATTTCTTCACTCAATTCCTAAGAGTTACAAACGAAAGGCCAGACAGTGCTCAGGCTATATTCAAACAGAACCAATCATATGCTGATTATTGATGTCAAAGCGAAACAAACCGAGAATTGATTATAAAATATTCAATTTGACTGGAGAAATCGTCACTCGGCCCGAATTCAGCACATCAGCCAAAGATCTCTCCATTCAACTTGATCATCTTACACTCAACGAAATGCTTTCATCAGTTGCCATCAAAACTCAAGTACTAATTCAAGATGTATTCGACATTATTGACCAAAATCCTATTCATAATGGCGTTGACCTCACCGGAATAGTTGAAAAGCTCACAGAAATTCGAAAATCAATCAGAACGAATGAGCTTGTGCTTCAAACCGAAACGCCTGATCATCAACTCACGCGCAACAAATAGTGAAGGCAATGGAATCAATCAAGGAATACATAAAGGAAGTCAACGACCTGAAAATGAAGTCTAACCTTCAGCAAACGAGGCAAGCAAATGACTTTGAGCTACGTAAACAGCAGTCTCTTCTATTCGTAATCGAAGACACCAAGCGTGCTATCGATGAGCTCAGCACGGAATTTATTCGTAAACCCAAAGAATTGACTGATGAAGAACTCGTCCAGATGAGAACTAACCTTCCATCCAGTGTCACTCAAATTTATGAAATTTCGAAAAAACTCGAAAGTATTCTCACTAAGGAGACCACCATTCCTTATATCCAAGATGCTTCCGATCAGCTTCGAGAAAGATATGAGAGATTAACTTCTCTAAAATCGTTGTACAGTGAAAATTTGAACTCGGAGATTGAAGAACGTCAACTGTACAAACAAAAGCTCTTTTCAGAATCAAATTTAAACATCGAGATTGAGAGGTTTTTCTGGTTATCACGATTCACTCGATTTTTTGCACGTTCAAAACAAAGTTTGAGAAAATTCATCTAAGGACAACACAGCGACATCTTCTGGCTGACCTCTTAAAGAACAATTATCTCAAAGATCCAGCCCTCAGCTCTGTCAAAACAATCGATGAATGACAAAATCTGGAAGAGATTGCAGTTCGCCTATGGAGACGTAATGATAATGCTTCAAGGAAAGATGAATCAGTTGGCTTCGATGAATCCTCTTAATCGAGCAAGGGATGTAGATGCAACAGTCAATTGCTGAAGAAAATTGTCAACCTCGTCAAAGATTTGACGTCACTTGTGAAGACCCACAACATCGAGAATTACCTGTATTATGGAGGTGCTATAAGGGATGTTCCACGACTTCTCGGAGAGACAAGATTGTCAAGATGGCTTGGCCAAGCAAATGATGATATCTCACCAGGAAGACTTGGGCCAAACTACGAATTCGAAGATGAATTGAGAATACAGCAACAGAAGTCAATCGTCATGAGTAATGGTTATCAAGATCCGGAAATAAAGCAGCCAAGACAACAACAAGCTGTACATCAAGATCCACCAAGACCAATAGGAATCAGAAGTATGGATATTCTTCTTCTCACAATTCTATACCATCTGAGCCTATCTGTTATTTTTGCAAGTCAAGTGATGACACTAATGAACATGTTTCAACATCAGGTCCTGGAGGTACCAGGATAATTCAATACTTTGCTTGCAAAAAGTTCGTAGAACTTACACCTGCTGAAAGACTCTATTGAAGGACAAGGGATACTGCTTCCAATGTTTATTCCCAGGTGCTGATGCAACATGTCCAAGGATAAAGAAGGCCGATGTCAGCGTGATTATGTATGTCAACATCCATCGCATCAGAAGTATCCATCACGTAAGCACGTACTTGTTTGCGACGAACACAAAGATCACCATTCCAAGAAGGATCTTCTCGAAAAATATAAACAACGATTCATAAGATGTCCAAACCTGCCACATTTGCTCGCACATCAGTCTCTCGTTCATGCCAATAAATGCTACAAGACGAATCCAGAGCCTGCCAGCACGACTACAACAGACGATGAAGAGGAACTTACCTGCTCCAAACAATTTGTATCGATGAAGTACCTTACACAATTTTCTTCGATAATGGCTGCAGTTACTTCATAATCAAGAAATCAGCTATCAAGTCACTTGGCTCCAACGCAACACAACTGTCTGCAGATGTTACAGAAATTGGCAGTGTTGGAAATATGTCACTGCAAACGTTCGGCACATTCAACATGAATATACCCCAGCACAATGGTCAAATCGCATCCCTGACTGGCATATCACTGGAATCAATCACAACAACTTTTCCTTCTTATCCACTAACAAACGTCTTCAAAGATATTGCTGATCATTTCAAGTCAACTGGAGGAACCCTAATCAGCTTCCTAGAACCTCTCCAAATGTTGGTGGTGATGTGCATTTTATGATTGGATCAAGTACCTGAGGTACCATCCAAAGCTCATCCATCAACTTCCCTCTGGTCTATCAATCTACGAGTCAGTTTTCGCTAATCCAGATGGATCTCGTGGAATTATCGGAGGACCGCACTGAATCTTTTCACAAATCCACAGTATATTCTTCAACCAATCATCATCTCAAGAATATCTTGGTTTCCTTAGCAACCAACAAAAGCTTTTCAAATTGGTATCCAAGTCAACCCGGATATCAAAGTCTTATCATCTCGCATTGCCAATCGGATAAAAGAATTTGACGATGTCGAAGCTGCAGGATCGATCATCAACTACAGATCCATCAAATGTAGAAGCTGCAAAGATTGCAAGAATTCAACTCATCAGGAGGACATCAGTACCAAAGAGGAGGTCGAACAAAGTCTAATCGATTCATCCATCACCATCGATCTTGTTAATCAACACATCACAGCAAAGTTACCTTTCATCGACGACCCATCAAAAAAGATTGCACCCAACAAGGATGCCGCCTGAAGATATATCGCCAACAGCTCAAGAAACTTGATCGAAATCCTACAGACAAAGTTGAAATCATCACCTCCGAATCAAAATTGCAACAAGTGGGATATGTTGACTACGTGGACAATCTAGCACCCAATCACAAGAGGCGTTGAAGAATGCATTATCGCAAAACTTTATACCTTGGAGAGTGGCATGGAAAGCTACGTCGATAAGTACACCATGTCGAATCGTGTTTGACGCTTCTGATCCAACATCAACTGGCTTCTCTCTCAATGATATCTTGGCGAAGGGACGAAATAACCTAAACAGATTGCAAGAGATCCTCATTCGATGGTTGTCTCACCACGTTGGTATACATTCTGATATACGAAAAATGTTCAACACAATCAGACTTGACGAAAGCCACTGGTGTTACCAAAGATACATCTGGCAGGAGGACCTCGATCCATGTAAAATCCCTCGCGAAAAGATCATAAAGACCTTGATATACGGAGTTCGCTCAAGTGGCAACCAAGCGGAGCATGGGTTGCGAACGATATCAAGAATCCTCAAGGATCAATATCCATGTGTGGACGACATCGTTCAAAATGATATTTATGTGGATGACTGCATCACAGGAGAACCCAACATCAGTCTTGCACATCAAAGAGCTGCCGAATTGGAGCTTGTAATCACTCATGGTAATTTCCACCTCAAAGGTGTCACCTTTCCGGGATCAAATCCACCAGACAATCTTACTGACGATGGAACCTCAATTGCTGTCGGAGGAATGATTTGGCATCCAGAATCAGACGAGCTATCTATCAACATTGGCGAATTGAATTTCTCCAAAAAACGCAGAGGAAAGAAGTCATCTTCAACTGCAAACATCATTCCTGAGAAGTGACCAGACGTCACTGTGCTTCAAAGGTTGCTGAAATATTCGACCTTACCGGAAAGATCACACCAATCATCGCAAGCATGAAGTTAGATCTACACAAATTGTCAACTCGTCAATTACCCTGGGATGACACGATACCTGACGAACTAAGGCCAATCTGGATCGACCATTTTGAAATAATGAAAGATATCAAGAATATCAGATTCAAACGTGCTATCGTACCCGTAGATGCCACTAGCTTGGACATCACCACTCTCAACTTTGGAGATGCCAGCCAAACATTGATCTGTGCAGCCAAATATGCTTGCTTTCATCGTAAAAATGGAAAGTTGTACTTCTCACCAAATTTGATGCAAATTGGACGAATTTCAAAATTTGCATATTGCCCCCCTTACCCCCATTTTTTGCAAAACGTCAAAATTTCAAAAAATAAGTTCCTTCGAAATCCTTCGAAAAATACATTTTCTCTATTGCGACTTGCATGGAAAGGCTCCGTTTCTGGAGTAGGCAAAAGATATCTATTTTTGGAAGCCTATTTTAAAAGAATTTTTGAGTTATTCCACTAATTATTCCACTACTTGTGCTATGACGAAAAAACGACGGTTTACGCTGCCGAAACTTCCAAATTAGCGTCCCTGACTCCATTTTCGAAAAAAGTATTTGCTCTTCACGTGACCCGTTTTGCCTTTTCCTGCAATTTGATTGGCTCTTTCGCAGCTTCACGTGAACAGTGACGCGTTTTTCGTTATCATGCAAAATTTGCCCTCGGCTCGCAGCAGGTACTTTTGGAGAACACGCATGTTTTTGTTTTGTACACAAAAAGATGAGATGGACGCCTTTCAAAGTGTTTTACCAGCTGAATTATCTTTGTAAAGAGCTCTTAATTGTTTGAAAGACCCCTGGAGAGTTGCAGGAAACTATAGAGAACACAGATGATAACTTTGTTTTGTTTTTTGAATGAAATAGTTGTAGGTTTTGTAGTAGGTGACCGCCATTGTTGCTTCGGCATGCTAACAATCCTTAGGCCATGGTCAAATTTTTGAATTTTCCGGCCCTATTTGCACGTTTTTCCCCATTTAAATTTTCGAAATTAAATTTAAGTGTTGTCTGATAACACAACTAAAATAATGTGTTGTTTTTTTTGTTTTGTTGTTGTTTTTTTACGATTTCCAACAAAGTTGCTTTTCACTCAGGAAGGAGCAATTTTTCACGCAACACTCGTTGTTTTTGCATTTGCGAAAATTAAATTTTAGCCTGCCATAATTGATTATTTTTTATCCAGACACTTTCGATAATTTTTCACCAATATATTACCTTCATGTTGGTGTTTTTGAGTTCAACTGGATCACTATTTGCCACGTTAAATACTATTTTTACATGCTAAAGTGTGTTCAAAGGTTTTGCTTTTTGCATGGCTCCGAAAAATCATTAAAACCATTTCCACTAAATTGTCTCTAAGAATTCAGTATTACTTATTTAAGAAATGAAACTATTTGCAACGTATTTGCTGTATCCTGAGCTAGGTGTTGATATAATTTTTAATGGGGATGGAGTTGGAATTTTTGAGGATGGATTGATTTTCCTGTGGCAACTTTTTTCCTGCCAATTTTACACCGAAATTATCAATATTCAGAAAGGGCTTTCAGGGCCACAGGGTGGGCGCGGGGCGCTCCCTTGCCAGGAGGGTGATTTGACCTCCCACCTTTACGTGTTTTAGAAATGTTACGTCGCAGTATGTATTGTAAGTATGTATTGTAGGGTATGTATTGTAGGGTATGTATTGTAGGGTATGTATTGTAGGGTATGTATTGTAGGTATGTATTGTAGGTATGTAGGTATGTAGGTATGTAGGTATCTATGTATGTATGTATGTATGTATGCATGTATGTATGTATGTATGTATGTATGTATGTAGGTATGTAGGAATGTATGTATGTACGTATGTATGTATGTGTGTTTGTATGTATGTATGTAGGTATGTAGGAATGTATGTAGGAATGTATGTATGTATGTATGTATGTATGTATGTATGTATGTATGTATGTAAGTATGTATGGGTATGAGCGGGAGCGAATGCAGCGCGCGAAGCGCATCAACCAGATTAAACTTATTTTACTTGACGGGCTGGGGCGAACGAGCGAAGCGAGTGATGACCCCTAGTGATTTATAAATGCTGCTTTTTCATTATCTTTATATTCAATAAAAATGTTCGCTAATGATTGAGATAATACACCTGATGCAGAATTATAATTAATTAAATCACAATTTAATGAAAACGGTTCCGCATGCTTTTAAAATAAATCAGAAGTAGTAGTAAGGGGAAGCCGCGTTCAAACCCTTTATATGCTTGCACTGGATAACCTTCATTATATAAATCTATACTCTTTTCGTTAAATGCTAAATTCGTCCAAAACATTATATCCATGTAATCTTTCTCAAAATTTATATCGCTTCCTTTTGTATAATTTCACCCTAATACATAATATGCATGCCATGTATTAGGAGCATGCCGTGTTATATATGATAAAAATTCATCAGGGCTATTACCATAAATAGGAACAACCTTTTGATGATAATCATTTACAATTGCGGGAAAATAACCTGTTTTCCAATTATCAACCCCTAACACCTCAACCACCATTCTGCTAAATCTACACGTCATAAATTGTTGGTTTACAATAAACCCCATTCCTTCTTTTATTTGCATGCCTTTAAATCCAAAATCAAATCTGTCAGCACCAGGAATTAGTTGAATATAGACAATAGATTCTTGTGGCCATATTCCCATTCCCCCATTCCAACTTACAAAATTACATTATAAATGTGATGGTCTATTTAAAAATATATTTATTGCATCAAAACTCCAATTTGTGCCCTCATTATTCCATGCTAAAGCTTTATCTCTATCAATATGAACTCTCGGTAATGATTTCCTATCCATGCATTACCTCTTGTATTAAAAACAAGATTATATTTATGATTATCTGTAATATTGTTGACGTGAAACTTATTCTTAAAAACAGTACTTTCTGTTTGAAATGGAGAACTTATTCTTTGCATCCAAATATATCGAGGATAATCTATCGATTCATATGGAGGTAATATACATTTAATAACACACATTTTCCATTCTTTACATGCTTCGAATGAAACTTTTTCTTTTAAAATTACACAAAATCGAGTATTTTTATTGTTTGATGATGCTTTCGCTGACGAAATTGCAACTATTTTTGGGGGTTTTTTTGCAAACATTACGACTCAATTTTATCCCTATCACGTCCATTTACTTTTTTACGCTTCTCTTCTTCATTTATACAATTTTCTTCTTTTAAACTATCTAGAAAGACTTTTTTTGGTATAAAATCACTATTTTTAAAACTTTTGCACCTTTTACTGTTGAATGTTGTTTATTGTTGTTAGTACCCAAACTGCTTTCCAATAAAGTGGAGTTGTCACTAAACTCCACGAATTTTCTCTTTTAACTACTTGATAAATTTTGACAATTTCCGGAAATGTCACCTCTTGTAATTGATCTGTAGAAAACTTTCCATCTACTAATGCTCCACCCAAATCTTTTAATATATATGCAAATGGGCTTTATGTTAAATTCACTTTATCAATTATAAATATTGCATCTGTCTATTGTTTATGAAAACTCTTTTAAATGATTTTTTCTTTGAGCTATCCGGACATATTGTCCTTCTTTATATTTGAAGAAATTTTTCGAATTTTCAGTTTACTTTCAGCTTCATCCACTCTTTTCTCCTCAACGTTTCGTTTTTGTACTTTTCTATTTGAATAGGTTACGTGAGTTTGGAATTTTTGCTTCTTGAGCACTCCAATATTTTTGTAAATTTTGTCTTCCTTCCTCACAATTATTTACATTCACTTCATTAGGAGCATACCGATAATTCGATGATAGGAATTATTTAAACTTTTTACAATTTCATTTAGGGCTGTTGAATAATTCTTTGCATTATTTGCCTGCATATATTGTACTAATTTTAATTTCAATGTTCTGTGTTGTTCGTTAATATCACTCATTTTTTACTTCTAACTGTTTATATTCATTATACAATTCATCAATATCTTTTATGAGTTTTTGTTGAGTTTTTTATGTTTTGATAAACCACCTTTTTCTGCCTTTATCATCAAAATTTAGCGCTTTTTTACCAAAGCAATCTGTTTTCTTCATTGATTCTTCATCACTTGATTCATCTGTTTCGCTTTCACTACCAGTAGTGTCACTGCTACTGCTAGACGAAACATATATCTTTTTCCGTGGCTTCATTTTCCTTTTCTTTTTCTTTTACTGAATTCCTTTGCTACCTTCTGAGCATAAACATCTTCATCTACCATTTTCCTCTTCCTTGGCCAAACGTCTGATAAACACGGTCTCCTTGCAGCTGATAATTTTGATAGTGTTCTTTCATCTTCATCATCATCTTCAAACCAGAGGAATCGCCATAACGAACTTCACCATCATATGTTGGGCGATAACCACCTTTCAATAAAAATTTTTTTAATGATTGTTCCATTTGTTGTTCAACCATTTTAGAATATTTCCCCTCTTTCCTTGACCTTGTAAATCTTTATCTAACTGTTTTTTTAACGTTCTTGTCGCTTTGTGTAGGTAGCAACAGGTGTATAAAATGGTCCTTTATCTTCACTATCACTTTCATCAGATTTTGAAGTATCTCGTTTACTCTTTAGAAGTTGCGCTTTAAGTGATTCTATTAATTTTTTTCTTGTCTTTTGACGAGGAGTGAATGGAATGTTTTCTAACTTCTCTGCTGGAGTTTCAGTCTTAACTAAGCCAGATGGACCAGGTTGCTCGTTTTCTACTTTCACAGGATTGCTACTTTTTTTACTTTCTGTTACAATTCTTCTTTGTAGTTCATTTGGTAATATATTTATATTTGATCCTTCATCTACCAATTTTTTAGCAATTGATACCAATCCGACGGGAATGTTTGTGAATTTATGTGATGAATTAATGCAATCAATGAATTTCTGTGTTTTCGCAGCATTTGGAATAAATTGCTCACATATATGAATAGTGTCTTCTTCCTTATCGAACTTTATATCCTTACAATTTCTCAATGATTTTATAAAATGAATTGTATTTGGTCTTAAATTATCTACTGCATTCAAATCTAACAAGATCTAAACACATCCTGTCCATTCAAAATTTCCTTTAATTGTAGTTCTTTCTTTTCGTTAAATAATCTTCTTAATTGTGAATTTCATTTCCTAAGTTTTTAATTTTTTCATTTTATCCTCTTGTGATATTTTCTTATTATTACTAATTTGAGTAATTTGTTGCTTTAAATCAGTTATTTTTTGTTGTTGCACATTACTCAACAATTTTTCACTTTTTTCCTTGCCTGCATTTTGGGTTTCTAATCCTGAATCTATATATATTGTTTTCAACAATTCCTCTAATTGAGCTGCTTTAGTTAATAAAGCGATTCTTTCTGAAGGATTATCCGTTGTTAGCGCATTTTCCCTTAACTCTTTTATTTCCTTTTCATAACTATTAGGAACATATTGCGCTTTAATTTGTTGTAATCTTGTATAATCCCTCAATGTTACTAAAACATGTTTATTATGTGGATTAATACCACTATCTTTTTCATTATTTTCTATTTCATTTTCTTTATGTTCTGATAATAACGGTTTATTATCTTCACCATAATCCATTTTTATTTCACTACAATAGGTGTAACTACCAGTCTGCGATTAGCTGGAATTATGGCAACTCATGCTCTGAATTTTCTTTTAAAGTTGGAAATTGAGTTTAAATTCTTTTTCTTAACTATTTACGTAATTCCTGTTTTGTTAACTTTTTCCGAAATAACATCTCCGGGTACTTATATCTTGCTTTGTAGAAGCATAATACTCATTCATAAAATGATCATAATTTCTCTGATTATAGAACAAAGATTTCGATTTACTATTTAATGGTAACATCATGATTCACTAACTAATTCTTTTTTTTCATTACTATTTAAAGACAATTGTTTTTTTTAACAAATTTTAAAAACAATATTCATTTCTTGTTTTTCCACTGTTCTTATTCTTCTCTCTTTATTTCTTGCACATCCTCTTCTTTCTCTATTGTTTTCTCTACGTCTTTTCCATTTCTTCATCTTCTTCAACACGTCCATCAACAAATTGAATTTCTGTAACTTCAGGTGGAAAATATCTTTCCATAATACTTTTATCTTGCTGCTGTTGTTGCTGTTTTGTTCTGCTGTAACTACTCTCTTCGCAATAGGCCTTTTCACAGAAAGAAAAGCATGCTGGGAAAAAGGGAAATATTTTCGATTTTGAGCGCACCAGGCACAAAATTTTCAGTTTTTAATTGAGATCAGAGACGATATTTTAATTGTCACAAGGCATAACTCGAACAACCTAATGGATAGAAAAATCATACAGACCTACCTATAGATATGAGGTATGTTATTCTAAATTTATTTCAATTAACTTTCCCACAGAAACAGTGCTGATCCTTCACAAACTGCGGCGGCCTTCGCCACTGTTTACAAAATAGCGGCCTAGCTACCTCGACAGAAGTCAACATTTTGCCTGTGCCTCCAGAAATCTGCTTGTCACCCTCTCCAAACTTAAAATGAAGCATCCCCTATTATTAAAAGAAATAATCTGCAAAAATCCCATTTTTCGAGCAATAGATTCCGACACAGTGGTATTTTAAATTTTTCCTTCTTCTACTTCGGCTCCGACTTACAGTCAGAAGGTCGTCCAAATTATGCAACAGGTTTAAAAACGTGCACAACCCAGACAAAGGGGGCGAACAGGGGGTAAATAAACATTTATAAATATCAGCTGACAATTTCCCGCCAAATTTCAAAGTTTGTTCACAATTGTCGGCTTATATCAATACGTGTCAGAAATTGTTTTATTGTTGACACAACACCATTGGTTGCAAAAGTTATCGGATTAGACAAGGATCTCAAATGTTTACCCCAAATCAAATGGGGGAATCTAAATGAAGAAAAAGCAGCCACTGCATTTTTCAAAGAGGCTGTAAAAAGCCATGAAATGCCACAAATCTCTTTATGTGGCATATTTGTTTGTCCACAGTTTCAGCATATTTCTGCAAGTCCAGATAGAATAATGTGATGCAAATGTTGTCCACCTTCTTGCATAGAAATTAAGTGCCCATTTTCATTTAAAGAAACTGCATTCAACCTCGGATGGCTTTATGGAAAAGGCGGGTGAAAAATTGTCCTCAAAAAGTCCCACAAACATTATGCACAGGTGCAGGCTCAAATTGCATTTTCAGGTTATGAGAGGTCATACTTGTAGTATGGGAACCAGTATCAAAAGTTCCTCACATTGAAGAAATAATGTTTGACAAGCAGTTTTGGAGTGATATGTGCCCAAGCCTAAACATATTTTTTAAGCAATTTATTTTGAAACAGCTATTGGCGATTGATACGGTTAGCTTTTGTGCCGTTTGTGGAAAACATTGCCTGAAAAAAAGAGAGACAAAATCTGATACAGAGGGTAGTTTTACATGTTCATTATGTGGTGCAACATTTCACAACAAATGTTGTTCAAATATTTCATCGGTTTGTGAAGAATGCACAGCAAATGATTTGGAGTTACACTTTGAATAGACAGTTTGTGTCTGACTTTGAAACTGTTTTAGTTATCTGTTGCTTTTTACTTATCTGTTGCTTTTTAGTTATCTGTTCTTGTTGATTTTGAGAAATATATTTAAACACAGTAGATGTTTTGCAGACAAAAAACAAAGCAGGTTGTAATTCCAACTGTTTCTGGATACAACTTAATAGTAATCATGTTTGACACGAGAATGAGTATAATAAAACAATTTTGTTGATTTACTTTATATGCAAAGAGGCTCAGAAAAGTTAGTGAGAATACAGCAACACTTTATAACATCGTCTATTACTGGTAGAAGCAAAATAGGAAGTTCCATCCATGTTTTAGTCTTCCTATTGCATTTTCAACATAAATTCTAGCATTTGCCACCCTCGATGTTTTGCGCACATTATCTGGTGTCATCTGACAGTCAGATTTTTTACGGGGAGATATTGCGAGTGAACACTGACGAAATGCTAATATGTCACTGATGTTGAAACCTCTATCTGCCATCAATTGGTCACCAGGCCTTAATCTTTCAAGGAAATCTGAGTCTTGAACAATGAATTTGTCAGATGTCTTACCACCATAGCAATCAGATAAATACGAAATTGCACCATTAGGGGTTATAGCAATGAGCACTTTGAGAGTGCAGTGATGTTTGTATTCACTCCATAAAGCTGCCGGAACTTCAAGGCTAAATGGGGTTTCAGTGAAGATCTCTGTACAATCAATTATACTTATACAATTAGGAAAATGCTTGAGAAAGATATCTGGCAGGTTTCTTTTGATATCTTTACGAGGTGGCCATCTGATCATGATTGCAAGATCAACTGCAATCAATCGAACCCAGGTGAAGAAAATTTGACTAGTCAAGCCAGAGCTAATGTCAAAACGCCAAGCCAATTCCTCAATTAGTGTACCCAAGCGCAGCTTCATAAGTGTCAGCAAAAACTCTTGCTCTAAGCTGAGTTTACGTTGTGGACCGTTTTTATTCTGTTTGAGAGATGCCTTATCAGGGGTCAACTTCTCTCCTCTCCAATACTGCATGTTGTTTGCATTTACTAATAACTGATGAAACAAAAATTTAAAAGTTACTGTGTCTTTTATGCCAGTAAATAGCTTCACATCACTGTCCCTTGTGATTTGCGCAAAATACATTGGAATTTTTTGAAATGTTGCTTCAGAGTCATTTCTTGCCTGTTCAATTTTATTGGGAGCTGTCCGTTTACAAGGAACTTCAACAGTGACACAATTAATTTTCCTTCTCCTGTGGGGAGATCTTTTCCAATTCAGGTCACTTTCTGTTAAGAATATTGACGGTGAAGGGGATACTGGTGTAGGTTTCCCATACTCAAAACCAATGGAGCCCACAACTTTGTGGTCAGCTGCAGTGAAGCATTTCTTATCTAGTGCCTTTTTTATTGCAAGCTCCCATTATTGTCTTGAAACAACATCCACTAGGAAAACATGAAACTTTAATTCCTCAACATGACTTCTAACAAACCATTCTTCTGGGCAACCTTCCCTGTTCTGGCACCCAGAAACACAACATTTATCTTTTCCCATATTTAATTCCTTAAAAAATGCAAGTCACTGGCCTACATTTTCCACACAACATTCCAATATTCCAATAAACGATAAACAATAAAACAATTTCTGACACGTATTGATATAAGCCGACAATTGTGAACAAACTTTGAAATTTGGCGGGGAAAATGTCTGCTGAGATTTATAAATGTTTATTTACCCCCTGTTCGCCGCCCTTGTCTGGGTTGTGCACATTTTTAAACCTGTTGCATAATTTGGACGCCCTTCTGACTGTATGTCGGAGCCGAAGTAGAAGAAGGAAAAATTTAAAATACCACTGTGTCAGAATCTATTGCTCGAAAAATGGGATTTTTGCAGATTATTTCTTTTAATAATAGGGGATGCTCCATTTTAAGTTTGGAGAGGGTGACAAGCAGATTTCTGGAGATACAGGCAAAAATGCTGACTTCTGTCGAGGTAGCTAGGCCGCTATTTTGTAAACAGTGACGAAGGCTGCCGCAGTTTGTGAAGGATCAGCACTGTTTCTGTGGGAAAGTTAATTGAAATAAATTTATAATAACATACCTCATATCTATAGGTACGTCTGTATGATTTTTCTATCCATTAGGTTGTTCGAGTGATACGTTGTGACAATTAAATTATCGTCACTGATCTCAATTAAAAACCGAAAATTGTGTGCCTCGTGCCCTCAAAATCGAAAAATATTTCCCTTTTTCTCAGCATGCTTTTCTTTCCGCGAAAAGGCCTATTCAAATTGGTGCTATTCGTTTTCTGCACGGCATAATAGCTATCCCAACATCTTCTTTCTCATTTGATTCATACATAACTCTTTGAATTGTTTCTAATTTCGCATATCGATACCCAAAACGTCTTGCAGTCGTAGCCCATTCATCTGACTTTGCTACTATCGCCTTAGTCTCCTCATCTGCTTTATATACTAGCCTGCATTTTACCATTACCTCTGCATATCCAACTTTTGAAGCAACAAATAACATATGCTTCGCCTTTTCTGCCCCTGGTAAATATTTTCTCAGATATTTATTTATTTCATATACCACTTCATTATCTGAATCCTTATATACAAAATAAAAAGTATATGCGTAAGTCATTTTAGCTTTAGTTGTGAACTAACTGTTCTCATTAACTTTATTCAATTCACCTCCCTTTATATACAACAATTTTATTATTTTAATAAAAAACAATTCTTTTTTCCTTTTTCAAAAAAAGTAATTTACATATTTCATTATTTGGACTTTCAAACTATCTTTTTTCTCAAATAAACGCATAATATCTTCCCAATCTTGTTCCCTCAAATACATATATTCTATCAAATATTCTCTCACTTCTTCTTCATCTTTTTGTGAATGTACTTTTTTCAACCACATTGAACACACTGCAAATACTGTTGCAACTTGTCCCCAATTTTCATTTCCATCGCTTGTCATTTCTTTTACTATTTCTCGCATTAACATCCTATCTAATTTAAAGCGATTAATAATCGATTTCATCTCTTCAACAATTCTCAACATTACTCTAGTATTACAATTTATTTGCCCTAATGTTTTTCTTTTCTTATTAACCAATATAAAATCATCTATCACATCCCACGTTATTGCCGAAAGTGGCATTTCACATTTAATTATCCTTTGACTATTTTATAATAAAGTTCTGTTGAATCGCTCAACCTGACCGTTCCCTTGTGGGTGATAGGGAGTGGTACGCGAGTGTTTGATATTACATAACTCTTGAAGCCTATCGAATAGTGTGTTCTCAAATTCACCTCCTTGGTCGTGGTGGACGGTGACTGGGAAGCCGAAATGAAGTATGAAATCATTATAAAGTTTCTCAGCAGCGGTTTTCCCTGATTTTTTCTTTGTTGCATAAGCCTGTGCAAATCGCGTGAAATGATCCATTATGACTAATATATATTCATAACCTCCCTGTCTACGTTCAAGGTGGATAAAATCGATAGAAACGAGTTGGAACGAAAATGTTGTGTTGATCGGTTGTAATGGAGCTTTTGGCTGGACAGCCGGACGTCTCTGACGAATGCAGCTGCAGACATTGCGAATGAAAAATTCGATATCGAGAACCCTTTCCGTACCTAAATGTGCCATTTCTTTGTGTAATTCTTCGATGACAAGGAGATGAAATTTTTTTGGCAAAACGATCTGTTTCACATTACCATTGTTTCTAACAAGAATATCACTGTCCGAAAGTTCCAATTTATTCCAATCATAGAGTAATCGCTTGACATTCGCCAATTCAGAAGCAGTTTCTTTAGCGGAAGGCTTTTTGCCCTGACCCATGAAATATCTGACTCTGCTAATAACGTGGTCATCTATCTGAGATTGGCGTAAGGCATTGGCGCTAATTGTTTTAAAGGTTGGCGCCTTTGTTAGGTCTTGTAAATCAAATACAGTTTTGTTAGTTGTCAACGCGGAGACCCATGTTGATTCACCTACGTGGATACAGTTTGCAGCACAGGCTACTGCCTGTCTTTTAGCAGTCGACAATTCTTGGGTACACGTATTCATGTACGATCCAAAGTCTAACGGTACTGTTGACAAGGTATCAGCATCACGATTGGCTGAGGCTGGGCGATACTTACCGTATTTCCTCTAAAGAACGCCTCCCTCTGATAAACGCTGCCCTCTATTGAACGCCGCACTTTAAACCAAGCATCTGTAATAAACGCCGCCCTCTAATGAACGCCGCCCTCTATTGAACGCCGCATCTTCAAAAGCGGCGTTTATTAGAAAACACACGTCAGCGAAAGTTTTCGTGTCATAGATGAGGACTCTGACAGAGATAGTGACATTGACATACTTTAACGTGAACACATCATTTGTGAACTAAACATTTTTCAGAAGGTCTTTTATTGCGTGTTTTTGGGAAAAGAAGACATTGTCTGTTTTTACCTTTTTTGTCTCACGTTTCATTTTGTAAAGAACGCCGCCCTCTAATGAACGCCGCCCTCCATTAAACGCCGCATGTAAAAGTTGGATTTTGAAAAGAACGCCGCAGCGTTCTTTTCAAAATCCAACTTAAATTTTCCGGAGTGTAAATTATCATTTTTCTCTGCTGGATTTAACGTGCGAGACCCATAGGCAATAACTTTTAGAACACCATCCTGTTTTTGATAAAGTACAGCTCCTAAACACATTTCGGATGCGTCTGTATGGAGAACAAGCGGATCGTTGAAACATGGATAAGCCATTATTGGAGGAGATATCAGTTGCTTAATCAGTTGGTCTAAAATTAATTGATGTTGTTCTGTCCAAATGTTATAATTAGATGGTAGCTGATGCGATGATGACTTTGCTTTACTATTTAATTTTTCGTTTCGTGTCAATTTTGAGCTAGGTTGCATGGCCAACAGATCATAAATAGGCTTGGCAATGCGAGATAAATCTTTTATGTACTGTCTGTAGTACCCGAGAAGTCGAACAAGCTTTTGCACATATCCGACTGTTTTTGGAGTTGAATTTTGTAAATGGAGTATTGGTTTTATACTGTCCATGTCCAATTTATATCCTTCCGACGAAACAACTCTACCAAGAAACTTAACTTCTCTTCGAAATACTTTGCATTTTCTTGGCTTTAATTTAACTCCATGCTCTCTCATTTGACGGAGAACTTTCCTAAGGTTCTCGAGATGTTGGTCAATGGTACGACTGAAGACAATAACGTCATCGAGATATGGGACACACACTTCGTCTCGTAAGTCTCCTAAACATCCTTCTATAAACCTTTGAAAAGCACCGGGAGCATTGTGCAATCCAAAAGGGACACAAACCCATTCATAGACTGTACTGTGACTTTCGAATAAATTTCCGATTGAGAAATCTTCAATATATGCTTTGAGTTCTGGATATAGAGGTCTTGGGACGGCTACGTAATTCTTTTGGACAGGTGTTTGGTCCGTTAGCTTGATGTCTAGCTCTAATTCAGGTAGACAACCAATTTCACTATCGTGTTTAGAAAAAGATTCCTGCTCTTCACGCAAAAGTCTCAGAGCTGCTTGTCTTTGCTCATCATTTAAACCGTCCAAATCAATTTCTTGAATGTGTTTCGGGATCTCTACATCAAAAATTTCACTAACTGGATTAAAATCACTGTTGCTAGTTGACAGTTCTGTTTGGTTATTTAACTTTACATCCACGGGTGTAACTGACTGGACAAGATGGATACAGCCTAGTAGGGTGCGCTTGGGCGCAATGATATTGTGTTTTGAAGTGTTTTCAATTTCAAAAGCAATTTTTGTAGCTTGACCAGGTTTAATAGTCAAAAGTCGATCATTAATCGATAGTCCGGTCCGCAAACGAGAGTTTTCTTCAGGTTCAAATAGAACTGGTGTGTCACTGTCTACCGTACCATGATTTAGTCTACAAGAAACCTTCAACGTTTGTCCTTTCTTAACTGTATGATCATGCTTATCCATTTTAACAGTACACAGCTCTGGATCTCTAATGCGGGATATGAACTCGATCAAACTATTTACACTGGCAGAAGAAACACAAGGAAATACACAACTTAGTTCTTGTGCTGTTGAGCCATCCTTAATTTCAACCCATCCCTTGTACGGGATGTTTTCACCATTTGCAGCAGTTACTGTTAACTCACTATCAATCAATTCCGAAATGTGACGAAGTTTTGTATCCAGAAAGTTTCTTTTAACAAAATCTTCTGACAGTATAGAGACCTGGGCACCAGTGTCCCACAAGGCCGCGAAATGTTTCTCATTCAAACAATAATTAATTGTAAAGCGTTTTCCCACAAGTTCAGCAACACTCGAAACTTGTTTCGGTGTAAGGTTACTAACGAAGCGATTGTTTTGTTCAGGCTGGTCTGCATATTTTGAGAGAGTCTGCAGAGCATTACAAAGTACTTTATGACTGTTCCAATGTTTCGATTGACATTCTCTTTTACAATAGTTCCAACCTTACATGCATTGCATTGCCAAACTTGAGATGTACTTGGATTTTTACCGCAAAAATTACAATGATGGGACCTTGGTTCATTATCAGTTACTCCTCGTCCCTCCGGAATAACCGTTGGGCGTTTCCCTCTTGACTTTGCACTTGAGTAGGGCACTGTGACCGAAAATGTCCCTGTTCACCACATTTAAAACAATGGTGGCATGAATCTCCCCAACCATTGCTGCGACAATTGTGGCAGCCTCTAGAACGGTAACCAGTGCTCCGATAGTTGTAACGACCATGCCCCCTTCTGTGACCTCGGTTTTGAAATCGAGGTCACAGAAGGGGGCATGGTGGCAACGTGGGGGTTTCCATCTAAACTTCTTTTTAGATCGGCAAGATTTGTTTTGAGTTCTTTGACTTCCGCAAAGAGTTTTTTGTTTCGGTCTCATTACCGCCAACCTGTTTTGTTCGGGTTGATTGGGAATCTTGGGGTAGGTCACGTTCAGTGACGCTCACATCACTTGCTTTCGCCGCACGTTGGCGCTCCGCTGAAAAGACGATCTTTGCTTTTCTTTCTGCCTGTTTCATTGCAAGTTCATTCAGATATTGCATCAGGTCTTCATCCGTAAGTCCAGGAGGACGTAAAAATGGGCGAAAATTGGTCGCCAGATTTTCATCTCTCAGGCCAGTCTCCATCGTTTTGAGAAATGTATTCTGCACCAGTTGTTGGCTGTACTCCCCCTGGGAGCTTTCCTCCTGTGCAGCAAAAAGTACCTTATTGCGGGAATTGAGTGCTCTTAGCAGAAATTGCTGAGGGGTTTCTTTTGGCCCTTGCGATGATGTCACCAATTTTTTATACAGATCAGATGCCGTCTTTCGTTGAAAGAATACCCGCAAAATTGATCGCAATTTGCTCAAAGGGCGATCTAGCATTGTGAGCACATAATTTCGCAAACTACTTTGTGGTGAAATTGATTTTATTACTGCATCACAAATTTCATTTTCTCTATAACCCTTAGAAACTCCAGAGTGAATTTGGTGTGTCAAAGAGACGTATGTAAGCTTGTCTACTTGTGCAGGCTCTCCTATTTGGCCAGAAATTTTAAATTCCCAACGTAAAATTGATGCTGTTGCAGCCAAATTTTTCTGCTCAGTCTCAGATTTTTCGGACCTTGAAGTGGCCATTATATCCCCCGAAGCTTTCTTTTTTGCTTCCTCCAGCTGCTCTAATACTGATTTCAACTGGCCTTCTTGCTGCAGTTTAAGTTCTTGCAGGGTATTTTGAAGCCTTGCTAACTCTTCTTCCTCCTCAGTCTTTTCGAGGGGTGGTGGTTTATCCGTTACAAATGCAACTAAATCGCGGAGGAATAAATCTAAATCAGTAGCATCGGGATCGGTCATAGCTTTATCAAGTTGGTTTCGCACTGTTCTGACAATTTCGAGCCTACTTTTATCGTCCACCACACGGTCAGAAATCTTCATGTACTATACGAGTTTTGTCAACTGCTTTGGCGTTTGTTGACATAACAAATAGTCAAACTGCAACTGCAGTGTTTCGAGCTCAGATGAAGACATTGCAAATGATGAAAAACTTGCAAAATTCGTTTATAGTTATTCTTTCAACACGGAAAGTATCACACGTAAACATAAACAAAGTCTCGGCTCTGAAATGAAATAATGAACGTCACTGCAACTTCCGTGTGAAGATAAAATAATGAAGATATTCAGTTAGTTTTCTTTGAAAATCACACACATAACCTCTCCTCCAGTAGAGAAAAATCGCTGCCAGTCTTGAGCATACATCGGGAGAATATTGAACAGGAAAAACAAAGCAAAACAATCTTGAGGGAAAACTGTAGCCTAGCTGAAACGCCCTTGAAACTGTGTGATATTCGGGCTCTGCTGGATCACATCTGCTGTGGTTCTTGGCACCATGAGTAAGATTTCTTGCACACTGGCCACCAAATGTAACCCTCCGATATTTAGTGTGTTTATCCCTCGGTTCGATCAGAAGTCAATAAAAAACTCAAACGTTTATCCACAGCTCATCTCACTCTTCGTTAATGAAAACTCTATATAATCGAACGTAGCAACTACTTGTACTCAGTCAACAACAACAATAGGTCTTCTGATTCTGTTTATTTTAAACACAGTAGGCTTCCTACTAACTTGGAAGTGACGTCCTTACATCTTGCAATGGATTTCTAGACGGGATATTGCTGATACTCTACAGGATTCTATAAAACGTTATCCTGATCATAAACCATTTTATTTCTGGTTCTCCATGTTCGATTATCTCTTAAATGAAATACGAGCTGATGAATACTCCATGTTTTTTATACGCCTCTACACTTCACCACGCTCAGATTGGGAACTTGACTTTGCTAAATTCGCCAATAGATGTAATCACGATCCAGTTAAAGATTGTAGTTTTGATATGCTCGAGAAATGGTTGATAAACACTCAAGACCAAGCATGCATTTGTCGAATTCTATTCCTCATGAAACAATTATCACTCAAGACAAAGAAAAATAAAGACATGTATCAAGACTTTATGAACTCTAAACAACATTTTGTGATTTGCCAATCTAAGAAATGTTTAGAATTAGCTTCAGGTCTATTCGCTGTTTCACGATTAAAACCATCATTTTTTCTTTCAATTACACAGTTTTACATTTAACAATAATTGTGGTTTTCTGTTGTTATCTTTTTAAAACAATTTAAAACGCCGCCTAGGCCGCCGAGTAAACATTTAACATACTTCCACCGGTCCACCGCTTTATGCTCGTATTTCATTTATGCTTTATGCGAAGTTTGACCGGGAAGGTGATTTTCCTTGAGTTCCAGATGGTTGATAGTTTTGTCATCTCTGCTTTTGCCATACCAGTTCTTATGCGAACCTCAGCAGTTGACTTCCCATTCTCATGGATGGTGCATACCAGATACTTGAACTGCTGTACTTGTTCCAAGGATGCTCCTCCTACCTCCACATTCTCATCAATCCTCTCAGAAGTCGCGCCGACCACCAGCACTTTGTTTTTTCCGCACTTATCTCCATGCCCATTTTCTTCGAGGTCTCACCCAAACTCTTAGTCAGGCCTTTGAGTCTGCTGGCTGATGCGGCAAGCAAGGCAATGTCATCCGCAAAACGTAGATTGGTTAGTGGCTTTTCCTGAATCGAAATTCCACTTTCAAAACCATCAGTAACCCTTGTCACCAGCTCTTCTAGAAATGCGTTGAATAACATGGGTGAGAGGATATAGCCCTGACGCACTCCGACGCTGCATTTGAAGAATTCACTTAGGTTGGTATTGACTCTTACTGCACTGTCGGTGTTTGCATACAGGTTTTTCAGATATGTCATTGTGTTGCTGTCAATTCCGTGCTTTTGAAGGACAGCCCAAAGGACCTCGTGCCACACTGGGTCAAACGCCTTCTTATAGTCAATGAAGTTGTTATAGACTATCATCTTATGCTCCATGTATTTTTCGCAGACAATTCGCAGGTTACAGATTTGCTCGACCGTTCCTCTTCCAGCTCGGAACCCTGCTTGACATTGACCAAGAACCAACTCGATCGCGTTCAGGAGTCTTCCTTGGATTACCTTGAGCAGTACTTTGCTGGGATGACTGATCAAGCTGATTGTCCTGCAGTCTGAGCACTTTTTGCTGATTTTCTTTGGTATTGGGACGATGATAGATTGGATCCAGTCCTTGGGCCATGTGCCAGTCTCTAGAACTTTGTTGCACAGGCTGTGGAGCACCTTGATGGGTTCCTGCCTGCCGTATTTTAGCAGTTCACCCGGTACGTTGTCAATTCCAGGAGTTTTGTTGTTTTTCAAGCTGCGCACTGAATGTTCGATCTCAGACAGCAGTATTGGCGACGCAGTTTCACTGGGACTTGCTTGTTCCTTGAGCTCATCGCGAATTGATTCGTCTTTGTCTGCTTTGTAGTTGTACAACTCTTCACAGTACTCTTTCCATCTTGAAGTCACTTCTTCAGTGGTTGAAGATGAAGGATGATACTTAGCCACTCTATACTACTACCAACATACTATACCTACGATAAAATCATACTATACCTACATACTATACCTACATACTATACCAACATACTATACCTACTAGAAAATCATACTATACCTACATACTATACCAACATACTATACCTACATACTATACCAACATACTATACCTACTATAAAATGGACTGAACATGGACTGAACTGAGAGGGGCCCCGAACGAAGAAAACAGTTTGCCCCCCGCCACAGAAGAAAAGAGACTGGACACTAGTTTATGTTAATTAGAAGTAGCGTGGTTGAGTTTTTTGTGTGTATTGCGGGTGTATGAGATGCTGATGAAGATAAACTACTCTGGTTTGTTTCTCTGAGTTTGGTAAATCTTTAGTCCAACGAAGTCGAGGGGACTACAAAATTGGCGCCCAATGAGGGACAACCAAAGACAAAGGTTCAATGTGGAGAAGAGAATTTAGAATTCATGGTCAAATCATGGATCCTGGACATTCACAGGGTTTAGATTTTGTTTAGACAGGTTGAGCTAGGCCTAAGTAAAGGTTATGGGGAAGAAGAAATTTTTGACGCTGTAATTAGGGCTATGACCCCTGGTCTTAAATTAAGAAGTTACTTAGAGAGCAGAACAGCAATGTCTTGGGGTGAATTAAAAGATATTTTATTGACTCATTATGGACAGCGACATCCTACTGATCTGTATCACTCATTAAGCACAGCTATACAGGGTCCTAAAGAGACCCCACAAGCCTTTCTGATGCGTGCTTTGGATTTACGACAGAGATTGATGGTTGCAAGTGAAGCAACAGACAAGGGGCTAAAGTACACTGGCGATCTGATTCAGGGCATGTTTTTGAAGTGCTTAAAAACTGGTTTATGTGATAACAAATATTGGCAAAGCTTGAACCTTCACTCAAGTTAGGAGTTAATGATGAAATTCTTATGAAAGAAATGAATGAAATCTCTACCAGAGAGAATAAAAGAAAGAACAAATTAGCCTTAGTGAACAAAAGAACTGCCATTGTGAATGAGATATCTCATTAGAAAGCTGTTAAAAGTGTTGAAAGTGAAACAGCATTAGTTTCAACAAATGAGGCTCTTACTAAAACAGTTGCAGCACTGGCAACAAAAGTTGAGAAGGTTGAGAAAACAAATGCTAATAGACAGCAAAACCCAGCTAGAAATAATAATTATGGTAATAATGAGAGATTCTCTAGACCAAGACCAGCCTGTCAAGAATGCAAAGATCAAGGAAACCCAGACACTTGTAGACACTGCAAAATCTGTGGCTCAGGTGAACATTTATTTCGGTCTTGCCCCCAAAAGAATCAGTCTGGAAACAGCAGAGGGTTGCCCCTGGGGGACAAGGAGTAACCCAGCATAAAGAAAAGTCCCATTCTAATTGTTGCAAGAAAAATCTTACAACCAAAACAAAATTTCAATGCAGTAAATGCAAAACTGTTAAATATTGTGGAAAACAGTGCCAGAAAGAAGCTTGGACTCAACATAAAGTAATTTGTGATGCCATAGAAACATTATCTAAGCATGAGAAGTAGAAAGCCAACAGGGAAATTCAAAGACAATTTATGGACCCACTCTTACCAAAAGATCAAGCTAAAGTGGCAAAATTTGTTGGAAAGAAATGGTAAACTGCAAGATCAATGGAGTCCCTGCACAAGGATTGTGGGACACAGGGGCTCAAGTGTCAATTATCTCCCCTGAATTTGCTCAGAAGTACCTCAAAGACAAGAAGATACGTGGTATTGAAGAACTTTTCAATGAGGGAAGTCAAATAGAACTAGTAGCTGCAAATGGTATGAAAATCCCTTACCTTGGCTTTTTAGAGTGCAAGTTTGACACGGAAGATCTCAACAACCAGCAAAGACACACAATACTGCCATTTCTTGTAGCAAAAGGTCATATTGATATGCCCATAATTGGTTATAATACTATTGAAACATTAGTCAACCATAAGCTTGAATTTTCAGACAATAACCCGCCTACAGAAGCATCACTTATCACGAATAGTTTTCCAAGTCGTTCTCGGCAAAATATACCAGCCTTAGTTGATTTGCTGTATGAGTTTTCAACAGAAAATAAATCCTGTCCAATCAAGTCACCAAGTAAAGACATTATCATTGCACGGAACCAGGTTAGGTTATTAACTTGTCGATGTGACATTGGATTTGTTGATGCTAGAATAAGCATGATTTTTGAGCCAAATATCCTGCAACCATGGCCCGAAGGAATTGAAATAGATAAACCCTTGTTGACATTCACCCAGGACAAACACAGAAGATCAAAATTGAGGTAGCTAACGCAACCAACAGAGAGCTAAAGATCAACAACAGGACAATGCTAGGCAGTCTCAGCATATTGAAATCAGTGACACCTGTATGCACAGACATTACCCAAGCAAAGCAGACAGCAGGAAAAGTTCCCGAACAAAATTGTGATGGGACCACCAAAAGAATGTGCTGTCAAAAAGATGTCAACTGATGGAGTAGTATCACAGATTGATTTGGAAGGTCTTCCTACAACTCAAAAGAACATTGCTATGAAAATGCTTAAAGAAGAATCCCAGTCATTTTCAGAAGATGATAATGATATAGGTCAGGCAGCTAATTTAAAGCTTGAAATTCAGCTCAAAGATCAAACCCCAGTCCAAAAAATTATACCTCAATCCCCAAGTCATTATCTAGTGAGGTCAAAGCTTATATAGAAGATTTGCTGCATAAAAGCTTTATTCAAACATCAAAGTCACCTTTTAGTAGCCCCGTTGTCTGTGTCAGAAAGAAAGACAATAGCTTAAGGCTATGTGTTGACTATCTAGCACTAAACCGGAAGACCATACAGGACCGACATCCACTGCCTAAAATTCAAGACACCTTGGACAATCTTAGTGGGAATTCGTGGTTCAGTGTACTGGACCAAGGTAAACCATACCACTAAGGTTACGTGAGTGATACCAGCAAACCACTTACTGCTTTTATCACTCCTTGGGGTTTATACGAAGGGAATCGCATCCCATTTTGTTTGAAAAGCGCACCAGCAACGTTTCAGCGTTTCATGGAGACTACACTTTCAGACTTTAGAGACAAATTCTGCATCCCGTATCTACATGACATTATCGTCTTCAGTTGAACATTTGAAGAACACGTGGAGCATGTCCGTAGAGTATTGCAGCGATTGCGAGAAAATGGCATAAAGTTAAAGGCAAGGAAGTGTAGTTTCTTTAAAAGAGAGGTGAACTTTTTAGGTCGGATTGTATCTGAAAATGTTTACCCAATGAATCCTGATAATATTCGTGCTGTCACAACATTGGCTGATAAACAACCATCAACTGTTGGGGAGATTAGAACGCTGGTAGGCCTTCTCAGCTGCTACAGAAGATTTATTCCAAAGTTCTCAATCTTGGCCAAACTTATATACAATTTATTAGCTTCTGATCCTAGCAGTTCTACTTAAAAGAACGCACCAGGACAGCGACCATCATGACAGAATATTCAGTGGTTATCCATTCACCAACAAGCTCTTGAAATAGTCTTAGCATACTATGTCAGAAGCCTAATTCTAGCTTATCCAGACCCTACCTTACCATATATTTTGCATACGCATGTATCAAATGAGGGTCTTGGAGATGTTTTATATCAACGACAGAAGGGGAAGCTGAGGGTAATCGCTTATGCCTCAAGGACACTCAGCCCAGCTGAAAAGAATTACAACTTGCATGCAAGCAAATTGGAGTTCCTGGCATTGAAATGGGCCATTACAGAGAAATTTCGGGACTACCTGTACTATTCACCTCGTTTCGTCGTATATACAGACAATAATCCACTCACCTATGTACTCACAACTGCGAAACTAAATGCAACTGGTTTAAGGTGGGTAGAGGAGTTAGCTGACTTTGAATTCAGCATAAGCTACCGACCAGGTAAATATAATGGAGATACAGACACACTTAGCCGTATGCCTGTTGATGCTGATATTGACAACTACATGGCAGAATGCACCGAACAAATTGAGCCTGAAACAATGAGTGCTACAGTACAAGCTGCATTTGTACAGAATGAGAATGACTGGCTAGCAGCATGTGCTAACCCAGTAGAAGCAATCAAAACCGCTTCAGTTACATCAGTATCTGCAAAAAAGATTCATGAAGTTGACATTGCCAAGACCCAACAACTCGACAGAGATATACACCAAATTTTGACATTGATCAGAAAAGGCCAAAACATCTCGCCAGAAGACAGAAAGACACTTTCACCACTAGCTAGAAAACTGTCATGCGAATTCGAAAAGCTTAAGCTTGGAACAGATAACATCTTGCGCCGGCAAACGTTAAACAACTCACAAATAGTATTGCCTACAAAACTTCGACAGTTAGTCTACAAACATCTTCATGAAGATATGTGTAATGTATTTGGTCTCCCTGTGTAGTCACGTGATATGTTGTAATAAACACACGTGAAGACCCGCCATCTTGTGTTGTACTTGTTTTAGTTATCTGCTCTCTAAACCGAGTGAAACATAACAATTGGCGACGAGGACCGGATTTAAAATGCCTGACGATACCATAGAACCAGTTTGCAATATCGGGAAAGTCCAGAAGTTTGTTCTAGGAGCTGATTTTGAAAGCTATGCCGAATAACTCGAGTTCTATTTCGTCGCAAACGGCATCACCGATCACAAACAGAAAAAAGCTGTCTTACCAATTTACCGACGGAAATCTACCAGTTAGTGAAAGATTTAGTAGCTCCAAGCCTATTGAATGAGTCTACGACGACGTACGACATGATAGTGGAGAAATTACAAAAGCAATTAAAGCCTCAAAAATCTGCACTTGTAGCTTGTTACGAATTCGACAACAGAGCAAGAAATCATGGAGAATCTGTTAGCGAGTACGTTGCCGTATTAAAGCACCTCGCCACTGAATGCAAATTTAGTGAATCAATGCGTGTTGAAAGGCTTCGTGACCGTATTATGTCGGGAATACGAGACAAACAAATGATGACTGACCTGTTCAAAATGAAACTCGAAGAACTGACCTTTGAGGTTGCTGTGGATAGATGTATTGCGATTGAGCAATCCTACAGGGATGTGGAAGCACTACAGGGAGGTATGGAAACCAACTCATCTGTGAATATGCTGACCCATCATAAACAAAGGCCAAGAGCAACAAAATCATCTCAACCCGGACACAACTATGGCTGTCCAGATCCCACCATCTCAAGAACAACCTACTGGTACTCGTTCGGGAAGAATTTCGAAGACCCCATCAAGATTCAGTGACTTTATCATGAACTGATTTGTTATTGTTACTAACTGCTATTTTGTTGCTTATTGTGATTATATACATTGTCTGATGTATTAAGCTAAGAAGGGAGGAATTGTAATGTATTTGGTCTCCCTGTGTAGTCACGTGATATGTTGTAATAAGGACACGTGAAGACCCGCCATCTTGTGTTGTACTTGTTTTAGTTATCTGCTCTCTAAACTGAGTGAAACTTTTATTGGCCACACATGCAGCATGATATAGAGGAATATATCACAACAAGATGTACTTGCATTAAACAGAAACGTCCAACACACTCAGCAAGGGAGCCACTACGACCTATTTTGTCAACAGCACCATGCTGCTCTCGATAGACTATTTGCATCTGGATGAAAGCGCAGGTGGCTACGAATATATTTTGGTGGTAGTAGACCACTTTACAAGATTTGCTGCTGCATATCCTACTAAGAATAAGTGAGCTAAGACAGCCGCATCATGTCTCTACAATGACTTCATTCTTAAATACGGTTACCCAGAACGCATTCATCATGACTGTGGAGCAGAGTTTGAAAATCAACTCTTCCGGAATCTTGAGTAGATGTCAGGTATCAAGCACCCGAGAACTATGCCATATCACCCTGAAGGTAATGGTAAGGCTGAACGCTTCAATCGTACCATCTTGTCGATGCTTAGAACTTTACCAGAAACACATAAGTCTCACTGGAAAGACCATCTAGCCAAACTTGTACATGCTTACAACTGTACAAAAAATGAAGCAACAGGGTTCTCTCCATTCTACTTATTGTTTGGCCGATCACCAAGATTACCCATTGACTTAGCTTTTAACATGCAATCACCAGAAGCTACGAAAGATTACCCAAGTTTTGTCGCTGCATGGCAGAAAGCAATGCAAGATGCATATCAGCTGGCAAATCAAAGATCTCAGCCAATTGCAGGAAGAAATAAAAGGCGATATGATAAGAAAGCTCGTAGTACTTCTCTCAATGTTGACGATCGAGTACTAGTCAGAAACTTATCAGAGGGGGGAGGAACAGGAAAGATTCGCGCATATTAGGAGGAAACGATATACAAAGTCATGAAACGGCATGTTGAGCAAAGCCAAGTTTATACAGTGGAACCAGAATATGGAAAAGGAAGAAAACGCACATTACATCGGAATCTACTTATGCCATGTGATTCTTTGCCGGTCACAGAGATGCCAGAGCCACAACCACGGACGCAAAGCAATAGAGCAGAAGAAACAGTCCGTATGTGCAGGGAAACAATCCAGCCGCGAACCCTCAAAGAGATGAAGATGATGAGATCCCTACAATGTTGCCGAAAGAAATTGTAATTTTTCTTGAACCAGAACAGCCAATGTTCCAGATTCGTTGCCGAATGATGGGGAATCTGTCTTAAATTCGAGTAATCTAGCCAGAGAAATTGGATCTGAGAGAACTGACGACAGAGAGGGTGTACCTGCTAAAGAACCAGCAACGCAAGACTTGTCGCCGTCTGCACCGTCGTTTGCACCATCTACGCCTACTGCAATCGAGGGACCCCAGCGTCGTTCTCGCCAGAACCAATTGTTCCTGTGTCACCGTATGTACCTCCAGTCGTAAGAAGGCCAGTTAGAACCCGCAAGCTCCTAATCGTCTTACTTATTTTGAACCAGGACTACCGTTTGACTACTCATGCAGACCTGTGTTTGTACAGAGTGCGCCTTTCGTATACCCATGGATGCAACCAGTTTATTAGTTAATCGTCGTAATACTGATCATGATTCACGAGAAGAGACGCTTCTGCTTACATTACTTCTTATTATATACTTCAGTTTGTTGAGATCAGAGACTCCTTAATAGAAAATTGTCATATATTATTGCTAAATACCAAATATCATTGAGCTACTACCGAGTGGAATATTCCATTGCTGCTAAAGAAATTGTGCGGATGAACCTGGATGTACGTGAACACTACCATGAATAGTTGCAAATTTCGACCTGGCATGTAAATAACATTTTGATATACATTATCAGCATTGTCCCGGACGACATTCCTTTTTTGGCGGGGAGGGTGTAACGGACTGGACTGAACGGAGAGGGCCCAGAACGAAGAAAACAGTTTGCCCCCCACCACAGAAGAAAAGAGACTGGACACTAGTATATGTTAATTAGAAGTAGCGTGGTTGAGTTTTTCATGTGTATTGCGGGTGTATGAGATCTTGATGAAGATAAACTACCCTGGTTTCTTTCTCTGAGTTTGGTAAATCTTTAGTCCAACTAAGTCGAGGGACTACAGAAACATACTATACATACTATAAAATCATACTATACCTACATACTTTCCTTACATACAACATACTATACCTACTATAGGACATACTATACCTACATACTATACTACATACCATACCAACATACTATACCTACATACTATACCTACATACTATACAAACATACTATACTTACTATACTTACTATAAAATCAAATTATACCTACATACATACATACATACTATACCTACAAAAATACCTACATACCTACATACATACCTACATACATACATATATACATATACACATACATACATACATACATACATACATACATACATACATACATAGATAAATACATACCCTACAATACATACCCTACAATACATACCCTGCAATACATACCCCACAATATATACACTACAATACATACCCTACAATACACACTCTACAATACATACCCTACAATACATACCCTGCAATACATACCCTACAATACCCTACACACATACCCTACAATACCCTACATACATACCCTACAATACATACCCTACAATACATACCCTACAATACATACCCTACAATACATACCCTACACTACATACTATGACGTAACATTTCCCAAGAAAGTAAAGGTGGAAGGTCGAATCTTCCCCCCTCGCAAGCGACCACCCCGCGTCCATGCTGCCCCCCTGAAAACCGTTTCTGAAAGTTGATAATTTCAGTGTGAAATTTGAAAAAAATTAGTTGCCTTCAAAAACCTAATCCATTCTGGAAAATTTAAACTCGTAATAAAAAATATATCAAACTGCAGCTAAGGAAACAGCAAATTCGATTAGAATATTGATATTTTTTAACAGTGTTGTTTTGAATTTTAAGGCAGTATTTACTGCAGCCAAACACAAAAGGCGTGAAAAAATAAATTCCTCAGCCAACTTTAAAAACACAAAAATTCCCCTAACTTGGTCAAAAGTTGTCTATTTTAACTCGATTTACACCAACATGAAGCTAATACCTTGGCGAATAAGTATCGAAAGTACTTGGGTGCATATGAAATGCTTTTCACAAATTTAGTTGGGTATTTTTCAAGGCGAAGACTATATTTTTTTGATCAAAAATGGCCGTGAAATCAAACCCGGGAAAAAATGGCATTCAAAACATGGTTCGCCAACTTTCAAATTCAATTAGCGTGGTCAATTTTGTCCTAAACACCCCAGAAATTATCAACATGAAGCTAATAGCTTGTAGAACATTTATCGAAAGTATTTGGGTGAAAAAAACAAAGTTTTGGCAGCCAAGAGTTTAAATTTGCAAATGCAAAACACACGTCTGTTGCTTGAAAATTTCGTATTTTCCAGCAAAACCCAAACTCGGCTAAAACTGTCCGAAAACAGAGGAAAATCGAGAAAACAAAAAAAACAACCAGATAACATTAGTTCTCATATAAATAAACAGTTATCGAAAGTTTAAATAGACAAAATCGGCCCAGAACGTCCCAAGAAAATCAAAATTGTCTTCGTGTTTTCAATAGGCCCTCGGCTGAACAGAAAAACGTGGCGTGAAACAAAACAAAACTCGTGCTATTTTCAGCCAAAAACAATTGAATAAAGAAAACACCTTGACCCAATTGTCCACAGATTGTCTCCACAAGTCCTGACAACAATTGACACATGTTTACCATTGATTTCTGGCACGTATTCATGCTTATAGCCGAGCAACTTGCCACCCGTTCAACTAAAAAAACATGTGCTTCTCCCTGCTTGTTTCGCATCTCGTTAACTCCGTCCTGGGAACTTTCTAGAAAGTGGGAACAGAAATTGGGCCATAACTCCCAAACCGTTTGGAGTGGATATTAGCCACATACTTTACTTTCATCAGCACAATGCAGCGACCATTGCTATACCAATTTGCACCCTTATTCGCCCCCAGAAAAAATGCCTTTTTGATTACAACAATATTCCTTTGATCCCATTGTTTGGTCGAACGTCGATTGTTGAAAAGACAATGGGGATTGTTCAAGAAACAATGGTCGTTTGTGGGCGCCGGCAGGTCACGTGTTGTCTTAGAATAGTATACACAGACTAGCCGGGGGCACTCGCTACGCTCGCTTCCCGGAGCCTGTCAAGTACAAAAAGCTTAATGTGGTTGGCACGCTGCATTCGCTCCCGCTCATGCCCATACATACATACATACATACATACATACATACATACATACATATATACATACATACATACATACATACATACATGAGCCAGGTTCGGTCGCTTCGCTCCCTCCCCGGAGCCCGTCAAGTAAACAAAGCTTAATCTGGTTGGCGCGCTTCGCGCGCTGCATTCGCCACCGCTCATGCCCATACATACATACAAACATACCAATATACTATACATACTATACCTACATACTATACCAACATACTATACCTACTATACCTACGTACTATACCATGCAATACATACCCTGCAATACATACCCTACAATACCCTACATACATACCCTACAATTCATACCCTACAATACATACCCTACAATACATACCCTACAATACATACCCTACAATACATACCCTACAATACATACCCTACAATACATACCCTACAATACATACCCCACAATACATACAACGACGCAACATTTCTAAAGAAAGTAAAGGTGGGTGGTCGAATCCTCCCCCTGGCAAGCGACCACCCAGCGCCCGCCCTGCCGTCCCCTGAAAGCCGCTTCTGAAAGTTGATAGCTTCAGTGTGAAGTTTGAAAAAAAAAGCTGCCTTCAAAAGTTTAATCAATCCTGGAAAAGTTAAACTCAATCTGTAATAAAAATTATATCAAACTGTAGCTAAGAAAGCAGCGAATCTGATATTTCTGACAGCGACACATTTCTTAACAATGACAGCGAACATTTCATAACAATGTTGTTTTGAATTGTAAGGGAGTATTTAGTGCAGCCCAACAAAAAACCCGTGAAAAAATTTATTCATCAGCCAACTTTAAAAACACAAAATTTCCCCTAACTTGGTCAAAATTGGTCCATTTGAACTCAAATTACACCAACATGAAGCTGATACCTTGGCGAATAAGTATCGAAAGTACTTGGGTGCATTTGAAACGCTTTTCGCAAATTTAGTTGGGTATTTTTGGAGTTCAAGACTTGATTTTCTTGACCAAAATTGGCCATGAAATCAAACCCGTGCAAAAAATAGCTTTTAAAACACGATTCGCAAACTTTCAAATTATGTTAGCGTGGCCAATTTTTGTCCTACACACCCCACGAAAATATCAACATGAAGTTAATAGCTTGGCAAACATTTATCGAAAGTATTTGGGTGAAAAAAACAAAGTTTTGGCAGGTTAAAATTTAATTTTCGCGAATGCAAAACACACGCGTGTTGCATGAAAATTTCGTGTTTTCCAGCAAAACCTAAACTCGGCCAAAACTGTCCAAAAACAGAGGAAAATCGAGAAAACAAAAAAACAACCCCAGATAACTTTAGTTCTCCTGCAAATGAACAGTTATCGAAAGTTTAAATGGACAAAATCGGCCCAGAACGACCCGAGAAAATTAAAGTTGTCTTCGTGTTTTGGTTAGGCCCTTGCCTCAACACAAAAAACGTGAGGTGAAACAAAACAAAACTGCTGCTATTTTCAACCAAAAAAAATTAAATAAAGGAAATACCTTGAAATAATCGTTCACCAATTGTCTCCACAGGTCTTGACAACAATTGACATGTCTTTACAATTGATTTCCGGCACGCATTCACCTTTAAACTCGAGCAACTTGCCGTCCGTTCAACCAAAAAAAACACGTGCTTCTCCCTGCTCGTTTTGCATCTCATTAACTCCGTCCGCGGAACTTTCTAGAAAGTCGGAACACAAAATGGGCCATAACTGCCCAACTGCTGGGGTTAGAAATTAGCGGAAAGCTTTAGGTTCATCAGCACATTGCAGCGATCATTTCCATACCAATTTACACCCTGTATGTATGTATGTATGTATGTATGTATGTATGTATGTATGTATGTATGTATGTATGTATGTATGTATGTCAACAAAACAAAAAACACAAAGCCATATAACTTTAGTTTTCATGTAAATAAAGAGTTATCGAAAGTTTAAATGGAGAAAATCGGCCCAGAACGACCCAAGAAAATCAAAATTGTCTTCGTGTTTTGATTAGGCCGTCGAGCCGAAAGAAAAACGTGAGGTTAAACAAAACAAAGCTCGTGCTATTTAAAGCCAAAAACAATTGAAGAAAAGAAATACCTTGAAATAATTGTTCACCAATTGTCTCCACAGGTCTTGACAACAATTGACACGTCTTTACAATTGATTTCCGGCACGCATTCACCTTTAAACTCGAGCAACTTGCCGTCCGTTCAACCAAAAAAAACACGTGCTTCTCCCTGCTCGTTTTGCATCTCATTAACTCCGTCCGCGGAACTTTCTAGAAAGTCGGAACACAAAATGGGCCATAACTGCCCAACTGCTGGGGTTAGAAATTAGCGGAAAGCTTTAGGTTCATCAGCACATTGCAGCGATCATTTCCATACCAATTTACACCCTTATTGACCCCCACAAAAAAGCCTTTGAGTGGCATTGCCCGCTCCTTTGATCCCATTGTTTGTTCCAACGTCGATTGTTCCCGAGACAATGGTCCGTTGTTAAATGCCTCCGGGTCACGTGTCGACGTAGATTATATAATAGAGACTAGCCGGGGGCCCGGTCGCTACGCTCCCTCCCCGGAGCCCCCAAGCAACAAAGCTTAATCTGGTTGGCGCGCTTCGCGCGCTGCATTCGCTACCGCTCATGCCCATACATACAAACATACATACATACATACATACATACATACATACATACATACATACATACATGGGCCGGGTTCGGTCGCTTCGCTCCCTCCCCGGAGCCCGTCAAGTAAACAAAGCTTAATCTGGTTGGCGCGCTTCGCGCGCTGCATTCGCTACCGCTCATGCCCATACATACAAACATACATACATACATACATACATACATACATACATACATACATACATACATACATGGGCCGGGTTCGGTCGCTTCGCTCCCTCCCCGGAGCCCGTCAAGTAAACAAAGCTTAATCTGGTTGGCGCGCTTCGCGCGCTGCATTCGCTACCGCTCATGCCCATACATACATACATACATACATACATACATACATGAGCCGGGTTCGGTCGCTTCGCTCCCTCCCCGGAGCCCGTCAAGTAAACAAAGCTTAATCTGGTTGGCGCGCTTCTCGCGCTGCATTTGCTCCCGCTCATGCCCATACATACATTCATACATACCCTACAATACATACCCTACAATACATACCCTACAATACATACCCTACAATACATACCCTACAATACATACCCTACAATACATACCCTACAATACATACCCTACAATACATACCCTACAATACATACCCTACTATACAAACCCTACAATACATACCCTACAATACATACCCTACAATACAAACCCTACTCTAAATACCCTAAAATACATACCTTACAATACATACCCTACAATACATACCCTACAACACATACCCTACAATACATACCCTACAATACATACCCTACAATGAATACCTTACAATACATACCCTACAATAAATACCCTACAATAAATACCCTACAATACATACCCTACATACATACCCTACAATACATACCCTACGATACATACCCTACAATACATACCCTACAATACATACCCTACAATACATACCCTACTATACAAACCCTACAATACATACCCTACAATACATACCCTACAATACAAACCCACTATAAATACCCTAAAATACATACCTTACAATACATACCCTACAATACATACCCTACAACACATACCCTACAATACATACCCTACAATACATACCCTACAATGAATACCTTACAATACATACCCTACAATAAATACCCTACAATAAATACCCTACAATACATACCCTACATACATACCCTACAATACATACCCTACAATACATACCCTACAATACATACCCTACGATACATACCCTACGATACATACCCTACAATACATACCTTACAATACATACCCTACAATAAATACCCTACAATACATACCCTACATACATACCCTACAACACATACCCTACCATACTTCCCCCTGGCAAGCGACCAACCAGCGCCCTCCCTGCCGCCCCCCTAAATGCCGTTTCTTCTGAAAGTGAAAAAATGAATTCATCAAGGTACTTTAAAAACACTAAAACTTTCAAATTAAATTAACGTGGCCAATTTTTGTCCTACACAACCCACGAAAATATCAACATGAAGCTCATAGCTTGGCAAACATTTATCGAAAGTATTTGGGTGAAAAAAAACAAAGTTTTGGCAGGTTAAAAATTAATTTTCGCAAATGCAAAACACACGCGTGTTGCTTGAAAATTTCGTGTTTTGCAGCAAAATTCAAACTCGGCGAAAACTGTCCAAAAACAGAGGAAAATCAACAAAACAAAAAACACAAAGCCATATAACTTTAGTTTTCATGTAAATAAAGAGTTATCGAAAGTTTAAATGGAGAAAATCGGCCCAGAACGACCCAAGAAAATCAAAATTGTCTTCGTGTTTTGATTAGGCCGTCGAGCCGAAAGAAAAACGTGAGGTTAAACAAAACAAAGCTCGTGCTATTTAAAGCCAAAAACAATTGAAGAAAAGAAATACCTTGAAATAATTGTTCACCAATTGTCTCCACAGGTCTTGACAACAATTGACACGTCTTTACAATTGATTTCCGGCACGTATTCACGTTTAAACCCGAGCAACTTGCCGCCCGTTCAACCGAAAAAACAGGTGCTTCTCCCTGCTCGTTTTGCATCTCATTAACTCCCTCCTCGGAACTTTCTAGAAGGTCGGAACACAAAATGGGCCATAACTCCCGAACCGCTGGGGTTAGAAATTAGCGGAAAGCTTTAGTTTCATCAGCACAACGGAGCGATCATTTCCATACCAATTTGCAGCCTTATTGACCGCCAGAAAAAAAGCCTTTGACTGGCAACGCCCGCTCCTTTGATCCCATTGTTTTTTCGAACGTCCATTGTTCAAGAAACAATAGCCAATTGTTCACAGTCGGCCGGTCACGTGATGTACAATTTTATATATTATAGACTAGCCGGGGGCACTCGCTACACTCGCTTCCCGGAGCCCGTCAAGTACAAAAAGCTTAATGTGGTTGGCGCGCTGCGTGCGCTGCATTCGCTAACGCTCATGCTCTTTCCCACCCCACGTACATTGTTTTGGCTGGCCCTGGCTCCCCTGTCTATCTATTGTCACGATTGTAGTGTTTAACATGCATGAAAATTAGTTTTAGCGAACAGCCTCGTTTTCATTTCAAAATCCTCGTTCTTATGAGATAAGCCTCGTACTGATGGTACAGTAGATAAGATGCAACATCAAAGTTTGTTTTGTTTTAGGGACAACAACAATTAGCCTACTATGTGGTCCTTTGTCAAGCTAATATAAACAGTAAAGGATGATCTATGATGAGCATCCAGAATTTAAATTAATGTTGACTTACAGAGGTATGGTTTTGTTTCCATGATAAGATGATACTGACGCATTGATTTTTAATAAAGCAATCGTTATGTAGCCTCCAATACTTGCATTTGTACAATGATGTACATGAGTTGATCTACAACGTGAAAGAGACAAATTATATCATATTTAACATGTTGGTATATTACTATCAAGGTTAATAAAGAATTAGATTTGGACGGATATAATCTTAAATAAAGAGAGAACCTGTTGAGTTTAATTTTCTGTTTATGTTGGTTAAATGTATCTCAATATGAGAAGAAATAAAGAAATGAATATTGTTGAGTATGAGATTACAGAAAAAACAGATGATGAAATGTTATTGCAACAAAAAAACTTGTAATTATATCAAGTACAAAGATTTTGACAGCTGGGATTGGATTTACATTAGTTTCAATTAGATAGAACATTAGGATAATGTATCTTAATATGAGAAGATAAGGACCTGTTATCTTGGATATGGAAAAGTACTTTATAATCATGTAAAATGGAAAAGTACTTCATAATCATGACATGGTCCTTTGGAGAATGACAGGTGTATTTTATGGCAATTGTGATGGTAGTCTATTTTACCTGATTATCATGTGCAATTGGAATGTGTTGTTCCACGTTGATTTCATCAGGTTGTGCCGGCCTTTCAATTTCATTATTTTCATTTTCAATATGTGTTTCGGGTTGCATCTGCATTGGCCGTATCTGTTGAAATGAAAATTAAATGAAATTATTTACATTAAGTTATTAGTTATTGGAAATTTTAATGTCATTACTGTGTGATTATGTAAATCGATCTAAATAAATATGGAAACTTACAATACATGTAAAAAATAGTCAAATTGCATGAGGCATTTGGGTTATGGAAAATGGACTTGCCTAGCTGTAGTTAGCTTGTGTGAAGAATTTTATTTTACCTCATTGGCATTTTGAGCTTGATTTACATTAAGCATTTCCACATCTGCCATTTGTATTGCCGCTTCACCTCCATGATTACGATTCAGAAGGGGTGGTTGCAATTGCATAATGATCGGCGGTACCTGCAGAGATGAAAAAGTATTGACAATTTGCTTGATATAATAAAGATATTGCACATGATATTCCACAATATTCCACAACCAGGATATTGCAAGCAATATCCTGGTTGTGGTACTGCTATAAGACCGTAGTGGGGAAGCATCGCAGGTAGTTGCCATGGCACATAAAATGCCTGCATCTGTAGATGATGAAGTGGGAGTGGTTGATAATCTGGGGCTGGTTGCTGAGGGTATTCTTGCTGCAACTGGTGAACATCATTCACTGCTCCTTGTACCGTATTATCAGGTGGTATATCAACTGGATGAGGCTGTTGGTTATTCTCACGACTTCGGCGATTTGCTTCCCGTAATTGATTGCTGCGCCTTGTACCGGTGATGCTTTTTCTGGCTTTTTTGGCATTTTGCGAGATGTGATATAAAAAAAAGAAAAAAATGTGTTTATATGCAATCCAATTTAAGTGAAAATGTTAAAATTTGAAATAAGAGTAATTTTTCTGCGCAACTGGATGGGTTAATGTTGTTTTGTGGTGAAGTGCAAGAGAAAATAAATAATTCAAAACATAAGTGTAAGAGATATTTGGAATTACTCTCGATTGTTGAATTAAATTATTGGTTATTTAAAGTTTCCAAATAAAAATATTGGAGCACTTTATCTTATCACCTACATCACTCTTTCAGTTGTGTTCTTTAAGAACTAAAAGGAAAACAGTTGTGATAATGTATAAATTGGAAAACTTGATCATCCATTCGAAAAAAAAATTTATAAACCAATCTTTGAAAAATCTATAAACCCACCTTGGATGTGTTTGTAAAGGCTAGATTTTATTTGCATTATGCAGTAAATTTGCTTTGTATTCATAAGAAATTGTTGCAATCGTTAATACCACTTTAAATATAGTAGCTAAGCTTCAGATTTGGGATATGAATGTACATTATAGGGTGATTGAATTAAACATTAATAAAAGTAGGCTTTGTATCAGAACAATTGTTGTCACACTCACCAAATATTCTGACGAATCAACTTTTTTGAAACCCTGTTTTTACAAAAGAAGAAAGATGTTCTGGATGAATTGATTATCTTGTAAACAGAAAGTTGCCATTAATACTAAGGAATGTTTAACATGTCAACTTGTATATTATTATGTTGATAAATTGAGTGAAGAAATAAGAATAAAATGTCATGTTGAAGTGAAGGAGTGAAATACTTACTTTATAGAAAAACTTTACTTCACTTTACTTTGTAAATAAGAAAACTGGCTGGACATTAGCCGACAAACCAGATGAGAGAAACGCTAAAAAGACAGTGAAAGACAATGAAAAGAAAGAAAGACAACGCAAATGAAATGACAATGAAAGACAACGTTGCTTTAAAGAAGACGCTGTCGGTGTAAATAAGGATTGTTTAGGAAAGGTAAATTTCAACATTCAACTCACCAATAACAAAGTAAACCAATCTTTTCAACAATCTTTTTGTCAATATATAGATATTAATATTAACTCCCAATTTCTAACAACGTTAGAACTTTAAAAACACAAAATTTCCCCTAACTTGGTCAAAATTGGTCCATTTGAACTCAAATTACACCAACATGAAGCTGATACCTTGGCGAATAAGTATCGAAAGTACTTGGGTGCATTTGAAACGCTTTTCGCAAATTTAGTTGGGTATTTTTGGAGTTCAAGACTTGATTTTCTTGACCAAAATTGGCCATGAAATCAAACCCGTGCAAAAAATAGCTTTTAAAACACGATTCGCAAACTTTCAAATTATACTAGCGTGGCCAATTTTTGTCCTACACACCCCACGAAAATATCAACATGAAGTTAATAGCTTGGCAAACATTTATCGAAAGTATTTGGGTGAAAAAAACAAAGTTTCGGCAGGTTAAAATTTAATTTTCGCGAATGCAAAACACACGCGTGTTGCATGAAAATTTCGTGTTTGCCAGCAAAACCTAAACTCGGCCAAAACTGTCCAAAAACAGAGGAAAATCGAAAAAACAAAAAAACAACCCCAGATAACTTTAGTTCTCGTGCAAATGAACAGTTATCGAAAGTTTAAATGGACAAAATCGGCCCAGAACGACCCGAGAAAATGAAAGTTGTCTTTGTGTTTTGGTTAGGCCCTTGCCTCAACACAAAAAACGTCAGGTGAAACAAAACAAAACTCGTGCTATTTCCACCCAAAAACAATTACATAAAAGAAATACCTTGAAATAATTGTCTACACATTGTCTCCACAGGTCCTGACAACAATTGACACGTCTTTACAATTGATTTCCGGCACGTATTCGTGCTTAAACCCGAGCAACTTGCCTCCCGTTCAACCAAAAAAACACGTGCTTCTCCCTGCTCGTTTTGCATCTCATTAACTCGGTCCTCGGAACTTTCTAGAAAGTCGGAACACAAAATGGGCCATAACTCCCGAACCGCTGGGGTTGGAAATTAGCGGATTGCTTTAGTTTCATCAGCACAATGCAGCGATCATTTCCATACCAATTTGCACCCTTATTGACCCCCAGAAAAAAAGCACACAACTGCTGGTTGCGTTGTGTGCTTACACAATGCAAAAAAGCACACAATATCACAGCAGTTGTGTGCTGGTTTTACCAGCACACAACTGCTGTGATATTTGTACAAAAACCTGCACATGTGAAACATGCAAAGAAAATGAAATTAAATCCTCATCTGCTTTTGAAGATAGCCTCAACCCTGATATGTTCTACAAAAAGCAGTCCAGCCCTGAAAAGGGTAACACACGTTTAGCTCTTGATGCACAAAAAAATCTCCTCTCAAAATATTCACTGTCAATAAGACATAACCTGGTGAGAAAAACCCCCCAGAGCCCATTTACAGTGGATTAGACATAGCAACTGGTTTTCCTCTCATTGCTGTTGAGCAAATTTTAAAGCATGCCAAAAATATCGAAACAGTTGCAGATTGAAATAGTAGTAGAACCTTTCAAGAATAAACTAAGACTTGGCTTTCTGAGTTATATAGGCTTTATTCAACATTAATTCAGCATCTACTACAAGCCTACAAAACGACAAAACTCAACTGATGACTTGCCTCGCTAATCCCAAAATGGCGGAGAGTCTGGAAAACAGCCTCGGTTCCACTATGAGATTGGTGGGCTAATCTTTATATTCATAATAATAATAATTTATTTTATGACAGTCCCCCCTGCTGAAGTAATTGAAGTTACACTTGAGTTTGTGATTTATCACAGATTTAGTTTATCAGGTGGTCTTCGTATACACTCCGATCGCCTGAGAATTTGTTCTGGTTCATGTAATCTTTCTGTAACACATTCATCTCGAAGCTCTTGGGTGGGTATTCGTTCTCCAACCGTTTCACCTGATGATACTGGAACTTCAGCTGGCTCTGGGGCTGGAGTTCTATGCTCAATGCTATTGTCGCTTCCAGGATTGTTCGACTGATTCAATGCAGGTTGTCCACAGGGCGTCTCAGTGAAACAGTACTCTCCCTTCTGTCAGGATGTCTTACATATGCATATTCTGGGTTTGACTTGATCAACTCAACTTCTTCCACCAAGGGATCATGTTTGCTATTGCGACCATGACGTTTCATGAGTACAGTTGCAGGAGTCATTAACCAGGTAGGTACAAAGTTCCCATTTGTTGATCGCCTTTGATAAGTAAACATGCGCTCGCAAGGGGTACAATTTGTAACTGTAGATAAAAGTGAGCGTATCGAGTAAAGAGCATCTGGCAACACTTCCTCCCACTGTGAAATACTAAGTGAACGTGTTTTCAGTGCGAGGTGCGAGAGTAACTGCCTTCCAAATAAATCCGTTATAGCGTTCACATTGTCCATTGCCCTGAGGATTATATCTGCTTGTTCGACTTGTTGCGATTCCTCGTACATTGGAAGATTTTTTTAGTTCTTCTGATATTAGACTTGATCCCCTATCAGAATGCACATACGAAGGCATTCCAAATATAGCAAATAATTGGCAGAGGCATTTGATTACTGTAGACGAGTTAATATCCTGACATGGGGAGACAAAGCAGAACCAGACATAGGAAACTGCTTGTTTTGAATTAAAAGCCTTATTTTCTCAGAAAACTTTGGTATCCACTTACCATAGTAAGAAAACATGCCAATTACATGGCGTTGTGCTGTAATATTCTGTGGTGGTGGCAATTCCTTCAATGGACGAAGACGCTCAAGGTCAGGTTTAATTGTGCCTTTAGTGATAACACTTCCAAATAAGGTAAATCTATCGGTAGAAAATGTGCTTTTCTCTTCGTTGAATGTCATATTGTAATTCTTCGCAGCCTCAAGAAACTTCTCAAGGTTCTCATCATGTTCCTTCTGAGTTTTGGCACATAATGTAACATTGTCTACATATGCGAATGTATCTTTAATGTTCTCTTTAGTAATAACCCCATCGATTGAACGTTGAAAACCAGCTACACCATTTGTGACACCGAATGGCATACGATTAAACTGGTATAGTCCACATGACGCTTCAAAAGCTGTGTTGTAAGGTTTGTCTTCCTCCTTTAGAGGTATTTGATGGTATGCACGCCTTAAGTCTATTGTGCTAAATACTGAATACTGAGCAATTTTCTGAACAATATCATTGATATTAGGAAGAGGATAGCATCCAGCTGTGTGAAACGATTTGTTGTTTGACTGTAATCAATCACCATTCTTTTCTTATGATTTTCATTAGTAGTCACTAATACCTGGGCCCTCCATGGTGAAATACTTGGCTCGATTATCCCATCTGCTAGGAGCTTCTTTGTTTCTGCTTCAATAAATTTTGTGTCATCAGCAGTATATCTTAATGGCCACAGGTTTACAGTCAGGTGTTAAATTTTGAAATAATGAAGGTGGAGGTACATTCACAGCTTTCAATGCACAGACATGTAAAGTTGGTTCTGATCCACCAAGCGTTATCTCTACACTCTTATACTGCTTGAGAAAATCTTGACCCAGGATTATATCTGTGCATAGTTTATTCATTATAAAGAAATGAATATTAGTGTATTTCTGATCCTCTATACCATGTTTTACTAAACAACTGCCTTCAATTTTTGATCGATGTTCAAAGGAAGCCATGGATACCTTTTTTGATTCTGGATGGACTGAAAGCTCGAGTTTGTGTACCAAAGAAGGGTCTATACAACTCAAAGAGCTTCCAGAGTCTATCAAAGCATTAACTTGATGACCATTAACAATTACATCAGTAATTGCTTTGCACCCAGAAGAAGCTGTAACTGCTGCTAAAGTGGGTTGCAACATAGCTGCAGATGTTCCTTTCGAACCAGAGCATCGTCCCATTGATTTAAACAATCGGGCAAAATGCCCAGTTTCCCCACAATTGCTACACATGGAATCTTCTGCTGGACATCTACTTCTCACATGTTTATTAAGTTCACAAAAGGAACACTTTGTATTTGTATTTACTGCGGCAACTGGAGCTAAGGATTCTTCCTGGATTTGGTTATCTATTGGGAACTGGTTTTCGAGGTTAGCACTTGCACTCCTAGATAAATTAGCATTAGGCATGTAATTTAGTATGACTCAGAGTTCTTTTGTGCCGTTTCCAAAGCTTGTGCTTGGTCAAATGCAGTTTTAAGATCCAAAGTTTTGTTTTCTAGTAAGCCCTGGCGAATTCCTTTTGATTGTAAACCATTTATAAAGGAATCTCTGATAAAATCCTCTCTGTTTTGTTCAGCTGATTTAAAGTTACAATCCTTGCTGAGTCTTTTCAAAACTTGTAAATATTGATCAAGTGATTCTCCTGCTTCCTGCGTTGAGTAGCTAGCATGTGCCTTGCATAAATTTCATTTGTCGGTTTCAAGTATAAAGCTTTGTAAGTTTCTATTGCAGTTTCATATGTTGTACATTCAGCTATGTATTCATAGACATTAGGAGCTACGTAGCCATGGCATAAGACATGGCTTTCTGAAATATATAGGCTTTATTCATTATTAATTCAGCATCTAATACAAGCCTACAAAACGACAAAACTCAACTGATGACTCGTCTCTCGCTAATCCCAAAATGGCGGAGAGTCTGGAAACCAGCCACAGTTCCACTATGAGAATGGTTGGCTAATCTTTATAATAATAATAGTAATAAGTTATTTTATGACACAGATGTAAAGAAGTATTCTTCTGTGATGAATGCATCTGTTTGTGTAGATATACTGGGAGCTGTCAAACTGGCTAACAAAGATAATAAATTAGTAGATGCCAATTTTGTGCCAGAAATGAATTTATCCCATGAACTACAACTGCCTTTTGAAATGCAGCATGCAGAATCAGACTTATCATCTGGCAGTGAGTGCTCAATGAATGATAGTGATCTTTAAATAGATGAGGAAAAAAAATACAGATTTAGGCCTATTTTTTCAGGTTTTCTTCTCGGCCAACTAAGAATCAAGCCTTCCTCTTCTTTCTTTCATCATTTGCATGCTGAATTGTACGGAAACAACTTTCGCAAATAATTTTGAAATCAGCCTTATGTGATAATTTTTCATCAAGATAAACTTCAATAACTTTAGCTGCCGTTGTGAAGTTTTCTTTGTGCCACAACTGAATTTTCATGTCTGATGGATTTTTAAATTTTCTTACATTTTCTCAGCAAATCACACAAATATTATCTCCACTTGATGAGGATTTATACGACACTTTGGTGTATTACAAGAAAAAGGAATGGTATTCTCTTTTTTGTCAATGTCGTCATCAGTGTCCTCCATGCTGTTTAAACTGAAAAACTGAATGCACCTAGCTCAACAAAACCCGTGCGCGACGTTGATTATTCTGTCAAGTCTCACTTTCTTTCCCCTTCTTGCTCGCTGTGCTCGCTCACTCCTCTGGAGGGGTTGCCTTGTATTTTTCTTAAAAAGTGAGACTTGGCTCAAGTCCAACGTATCCCTGACAAAGTTTTCAAGATCAAGAATTTTTTTGGCTCTACGAAGCATGTCGAAAAGATGTCGATTTAGAACATTTCCATGTATTGTTTCTTATGTGTGTCCTTCTCGTTGTTTCCACTTCTACTTATGCTATTTTCGTTATGTTTATTTGTTATAGTATGTGGCAAGAGCCTCACTGAGGAAGAACATCGGTTTTCCTGGTGATATCTATCACTGACCACAAGTTTTAGATACGTGCCTACTAGTACCAGGATGCATTGCTTGCACCAAGACCAGTGACGTAATTAAGGGTAAGGTCTATTCTATAGCCAATTTAATTTTTGATGACATCATGTACTGATCATGCCACCCTACATAATGACCAAAACATTTGGGTTTTGATTTTGTATTCTGAATCCCCATGTTCCAGAGTTTGAAAATTCATTACAATATTTTGGGTTAAGCAATATTCGGACTTTCACAGCCATTTATTCAATTTTTGACTTGCGACGCACATGCACAAGCAAGTAGATGTTGGAGTTGTACGAGAGACTGTACCTCGCATGGAAATATCAGCATTTAGAGTGTGACTATTTCCTCTATGTCGAGTGGAGGAGTATGGCGATAGGGAGCAGACACAAATTGTGATGGGCATACAATTCCTCCACTCCTAGCTGATAGTTCATTGAATTGCAATCTAACTTCAACCTACAGGTAAGTCTTGTTTAATTTTTAATTCTATTTCACCATCAGCTTACGTCATTAGAGACTAGTATGAGGTTTTAGAGAAAACATGGAGCAAATAGTCACTTGCAACGCCAAATAACAGAAAATATATAACAGAAAGCATGGGTCAATGGCTCAACAACAACCAATATCATATTGTTATACTGCCTTCAATCTAGAGTAACAGAATTCAAAATAGAGTCACTATAATTCAAATTATCCGGTTGTTCAAAATTGTAATAACTTTGACAAGTTCCGTCATTAGACCATCCAGTAGCTGCCATAATATATCTAATATTAAAGTTATAGTTCAACATCGTTACCCAGTGCAATATCGCAAGGTAGACCTCTAGTCATGTCTAAATATTTATTCAAATGAATGACAATACACAAATTACTATCATTTGGGCACGATGAAAGCTCTAAACGTCTCTGATGCGAATTTATCCTTGTATGTTTTAACTTATCAGAAATAACAAATGTTATTTTGTCCCCAGGTATTGACATGTTATGAATTGAAAGTTTGCTTAAGGTCTGACATCTCTGCCCACTTAACAATGCTACCAAAAAGGCAATTCTATAAGAAAGATATTTCAGTGTAAGCTTGGAAGTTGTGAATTTCTAATAAATGTAAATACAAAGGAAAAGCTGGACAAAGCATCAAACGGGTAAACTGAATTGAGCATCCATTCAGTATCAATATTTTTGCATCTAGATTCGAAATCCACAGTAGTATTTTGATTGCCCGGAATATGTGCAGCAGTTAACCATAAATTATTTTTCTCACAAAAAGCCCATATCTTAGAAGCGACACTATTACATGTGACAAGTACCCATGTTGTTTCTTACACCAGCTGCTGTTGTATTATCTACAAGGATTTTGACATGTGTGTTGGTAATAGCTTTTGAGAATACTAGCCGGGGGCGCTCGCTTTCGCTCGCTTCCCGGAGGGGGGCAAGTGAAAAAAACTTAATGTGATTGGCGCACTTCGTGCGCTGCATTCGCTTACGCTCATGCCCCTTTCAACCCCACGTACCATGGCTTAGCTCGCTACGCTCGCTTGTGGTTGGCGCACTTCGTGCGCTGCATTCGCTTACGCTCATGCCTCTTCGCCTCTGCCTACTCCTTTTACAACAGCTTGGCTCGCCCCGCTCGCCTGATAATCCCTTATCATAATTTGTCGATTAAAACTTTGGGCTTGTTTATATTAGGCCTAAGCATCGCAACTGTTCTCGTGAAGTCGCAAAAGAGCCAATCAACTTGCAGCAAAGGGCGAAACGGGTCACGTGAACAGCGAATACGTGGTTCGAAAATGGAGTTCGCAACGCGAATTTGGAATTTTCGCCACCGTAAACTGTAGTTTTTTCGTGATAGCACAATTAGCAGAATAATTAATGGAATAATTCAAAAGAACTTTAAAAAAATGAAACCAAAAATAGATAACCTTGGTGTAATTAATAATTGACACTTTCCATTTGAAATTTAGCGCAATAAATGTACAAACAAAAAAGCCTTTTTGATTACACGGTTCGCCGTTTCGGCCCATTGTTTTGAGGCGTTCGACCTATTGTTTCGGGTCGAATCTATTGTTTTTGGCAGGGAAAGTGCGTCATCACGTGACTCCGTAGAATATATATATTAGATGCAGCAAGTAGCTGTAAATAATTTATGTGATGAGATGCTTCATTTGGGTTGGACTGACCACCTGTTGAGGAGTTCCCTTGTACTGCACCCCAGCCAGAAAGAGATGCATCATAATGAATGACAATATTTACTGGTGGTATCTCAATATCATTGAGAGAGATGGCTAAATTTGTAAGCCACCAGTGAAGTTGTTCTTTAGCTTCGGGGGACAGGGTCATCTTCGAATCAAAGTTCCCTTTTGCAAATTACAAAGGGGCTGATTATATGAGAGGTTTCAGCCCGTTTGTAACTTCAGCCGGTTTGAAATTTCAATAGCGTGTAAAACTGTCTTTGTCACCTGGGCGTAAATTTTATGGGCGGGAAATCATTCCAAAATAGCATCGCATATGAACATGAAGAAGATGGCTTTCTATGTTTTTTCGCAGTTCAGTTTGCCTCTTATTCTTGAATGGCAGAGTTATTGCTTACAAGACGTTTGAAGCCAGAAGGAATATGACTTTAGGAGCATACATAAGTTCCAAGAGGTCAAGAATTAGCAGAAGAAGGAAATTTTTACAACAACAGCTTTTGTGTTGAAAACCACGATCAACATGAGTGGTAAATGGAAGAATAGACCAGTGGTGGCAAAACATGCTGGGAGCTAATGTGCCTGAAAATTCATGGATAAAGAATTTTCGAATGAATAGGTCATCTTTTCTTGATTTAGCTGCAGAGCTTCAACCATTTATTGCACCAGAAGCCATAACTCCTAATCATCGTTTCTTCAATACAGAGAAAAAATTGGCTGTCACATTGTATTATTTAAAGGGTCATTGTATTATTCACTGGGTCATTGTGGATGACAGCAATTACTTTTGTTATCCATCAGTGCGTTGTTAAAAAAACAATTGCAGAAGTATATCATTTGGGTGCATTTATGGCACTCACGTTAGGATCAAGAACCCCGAGTAAAATGCACAAGATTATTTTAACTGCAATCAATTTCACTCCCTCAATATTCAAGCAATATGTTACAGTAAAGGCTTATTTATGGACATTGATTGCAGATGGCCAGGCTCAGTGCATGATGCTAAAATTGTTGCAAACTCTGCAGTCAATTCAAAATTACCAGAAGGAGAACTTCCCAACACTTTTTTCACAGCATTGGTAGGCTACGAGGCGATCCATAATTACTTGATTGTAGATCCGGCATACCCTTTAACACCATTTTGAATGAAAGAGTACCAAACGTGCTCAGATAATAAGCAGGTCATTTTTAACAATATGTTGCGATCTGCAAGAAACCAAGTAGAATGTTCTTTTGGTTGTCTCAAACCTTGATGGGGTTTTATGAACAGAAAAGTTGACCGGAAATTGGAAATTGTCCCAAAAGTTGTTTGCAGCTGTTTTGTTCTACACAATTACCGTGAAGCCAAAAAAACTGTGGTATGAATGAAGAAGAGGTTCAAGCACAAATAACAAAGCATCACAATGACGAGGAATGCAATCTAAATATTCCTGATCCAGTTTACTCCTGCAACATTGAAGGGTGTGAATATGTACGAACAGTTCTCACAGAATACATACAACAGCATTTGCCAGAAAACTACTGAAAGCAAAACAATTATGCTATTATCACACAAGGGAACCTATAATCACTACTATGGTTGTGTGTCACGAGTAGGAAAATGGCTTCAAGAGCGCTTAGCTTTAGAGCAAAATTTAGATAAACAAAATATAAATGAACGACATGTTTGTCACTCAACTAGCCAGATTACCTCAACTAAAACTAATAATTTCAACTCCCCTTCTGAAAGTCATTGTTAATTAAATTGTCCAGTTCTCATGGGGTCACATTCAATAAGCTCTTGATAATAAAATAAAACACAATAAAATATAAAAAAAAACGCGAGAACAAACAACACAATACACATGACTGAACATTAAGTGTGGCATTTTGATTTTGCACTACTGCAGTGGAATATAATCCTTTTGTGGTGGGTTATTATGCTTATGTTTTTTGTCTATGGTCACTGATATTTGAGTCACTTTTATCAGATGCATTAAGCTGATAACCTGAGTTGTGCTGTATGTCAAACGGTGGTGCTGATGGTGGTGCTGCTTGTGGTCCTGCATAATTATTTATGTGTTGAGAATGTCCATACTGTGGATGCATATTGAAAGGGGCAGGAACATGTGTCATTGCAAGCTTGGTTTGTGTCATAATTTCGACAGACTGTGTAAGGCCTTGCGCAACTTGTACCATCGTATTACTCATTTCTTGACATGGGTTTGAGAAAGACCCACTGGATTGGCAAATGGCTTCATTGTTGCGGAGATGAACATGGACCTCCTTTGTTTCAATCCTTTGTTTCAATGGTTTTTTTTACCAATCAAAACATTCCCATTTCTGAGCACATCTGTCAGTAATGATGTAATGCAAAATTCGATTCTCCTCACTCAATTACTTTCATTACAATAAACTTTTTATACACTGCATGTAATGTACATAGATCTTTTGACGAAATTCAATTCTGGCTACAGTTATGACGAAGTTTTACTTTTTTTGGACCAACATCATGGTTACAAAATCAGCTATCGTACGTTGCATAGAACACTGCTCCAGTTTGGGCTACACAGAAGGCATGATAAAAACACTCACAAATACAGTACCATTTTGACCAGAGTATGAGGGCGAATTGCAGAAATAGTTAATGGATCTGGCTCACTGTGTGGATAACACCATTTATGGCACTCCCTCGAAATGGAAGGGCTGCGTGTACCATGATCTGTGTTTCAAATCTTACTGAAAGAGATAGACCCAGAGGGCACTGCACTGCGCAGGCGAAACTGACTGCAACGAAGGCAGTACAACAATTCTGGTCCAAATCATGCATGGCATATCGACGGTTACGATTAATTAAAGCCTTGGGGCTTTCCCATACACAGTGGAATCGATGGTTTTAGTAGATGTCTGCTTTGGCTGAACGTGACTCGTTCAAATAACTCGCCCACAACATAGCAGCTATGTATTTAAAAACGGTTGGGGAGTTGGGCATCTGTCCAGTTGGGTTAGTTACTGATCTGGGAACTGAAAATGTAATTGCAGCATCAATTCAAAGTTTCTTTCAAGGAAATCCTGATGCACCCGGTACGTCCCATCTCCCCGGAATCAAAGGATCGAAGGATGGTGGTCGTATTTTTCCAGAAGCTACCCTCAGTGGTTCTCAGATGTCAAGTCAGAAAGAACAATAGATATGTCATTTGAGTTAAGTAAAGAGTGTTTGTGGTATTGTTTCTCGCCATCGATACAAGGAGATTTGAATTTGTTCATGGAGCATTGGAACACCCATAGGATACAAGGATCCAGGTTTAACAGTGTATCTGGTAGACCCAATTCCCATTTCTTTTTGCCTGAAAATCATGGTGGAGACAACAATCTTGGTCTGCAAGTTCAAGATCGAGAAATCACTTTTGCCTCACAGCACATTATTGTACATCCTGAATTAAACACATATCAGGAATATTTTACATATGTGAAAGAAGTAAACGGATTCAATGAGGCTACCAGCTGGCAGGATGCCCTGAAATTGTATGAAGTCTTAATGGACATGGCTCAACATGGTTTTCACGAAGACAGCAATTAAACAACCATTCAAACATTACGCGCTACCTTTTCAAAATTGAATAATGTTATCGCTGCAAATTACATCAGACAGACGATCAATGGAGTAGATAGGTTACTTGTTGATTAAGATTGTACTGTTCAATAAAGCTTCTTTCATGCCTTTTGGGGTCAAGATTTCAAGTCTAAATTTATGACAGTTTCCTATGTGTAAAGTAGTGCCTAACAATAAACAGAACAAGAAAAAACTAATCAAGCAAAACAAATAAAAATTAGCACAAGTTAATTTGGCTTTACACCATGCCAAATCCCCTCCCACAACGCATATCTTCAGTAAAACTCTTGATGAACACATCAGCAGAACTGTAATACCTCTCAGTCGCAGGAAAGGTCAGGTTTGTATTGCAAGGGTGCACTTCTAGACATCCAAATCAACCATCATGATCAAATGTGACACTGCCTTTTTCAATCATCGATGCTATAACATATTTGGATCCTGTCAAAAATCTACAGACTTCTTGCAGAGTGATCGTTGTTGTTGTCTGTTCTTCAATGCCATCTTCTTCAAGAAGAATCAGGGGCAGTTCCATCGCTCCATCATATTGTAAACTTTCAAGAAAGGTTGTCAAGCTATACACAATGTCTTCCTCCTTTCTTCTCCTTGTTTCTAAATTTGTGCCATTTTCTGTTGAGTATACTATATCTTAGAAGAGTGCCATGATATCTGTGGCCTTCTGCATTGTTGGCACAAGAAACTCTTTTTCCCCTCATCATAATGCTGCTGCAGAATTTGAAACAGGCCCAGTGCATCTAAACCCTTTACGGACTTCTAACAACTCTTCACTACAACTTGAGCAAACAAAATGCTGGGCAATATCATGTACAAGCTCTTCCCTATCCGAAAACTTTATGGTCATGCTAGTTACTCCAAAATCGAACCTTTCTGGGAAATCAGTAATTTTCTTTTGGAATTGTGTCGCATTGTCTGTATCAATAAAGGGCTTATGCAGCCTAAAATGACATATCAATTTTTTTTACGGGAATGGAAAGAAAAAGATCTGAGTATCACTATGAACCGACTTTGAGTGTTTTCTGACGAGTATAAGTATGTTTTTTTTCAAGGTCAAACACACCCAGGTCTGTTGAAGAGCTGTGACGTCAGTTTGATGACATGCAAATCATTTTTATAGGGGTCAGTATGGGAAAATTTGGCCGTGCGCAACAGTTTTTTTAATAACTCAACTTAGGTGACGCTCATTTCAATTACCTCACCTGTGGCTAAAAGCGCGATATTTTCCTCACATTATGAGCCAATTTCCGTTGTTTTCAATAGAACACAGAAATTTTGACAAATTTTGAAAAAAATAAAATTTTCATGATTTTGGTGAAATGTGACATTACAATGAACCGAGCTATTGTTCTTCAACTATTGTTCTCTGAGCAAGAGCGGCCCGGCCTGTTGAAACAGTGTCTGGCTAAAATCTTTTCAAAATATTGGATTGCGAAAATAGTAGTTAAAACAAATTCCTCTGACAACGAAGGAAGAAGTCTTCTTGAGGGTAGCGAAGAAGACAAAGAATATTCAGTAGTCAGTTTGTATAGTAGTCGAAAATTGTACGAATGAGAACCTTTTGCAAGATCCAGAGCTGTAGTAGGTGACCAATTTCCCTGGGACACCTGAAAATTTCATTGGATGATGCTATGCTTCTGCACACTTTGTTCCCTGTGAGCAAAATCCTACCACAACTCCCCCCCCCAAACAATATTGTCTTGGGCACCGATCCTTTCTCATCGCCGGACCAAAATAATTTTGGCGACATTGAAAATAATCACCCCTACCTAAAGTATTCGTGTAAAACTTGCTAAAATACTGGGTGTCCCAGGACCCTTTTCCCCTATTGTGTGTACGGTACAGTAGTGATGATACAGAATCGGGGTTTGAAGGCCTATCCCTTCCCTGAAAGAGCTGGATGCCCTTTTTGAGAATATAACTTCTGCTGATAATTGGTTAGTTCATTTGTTATTTAATAAATTGTTGGAACTGTTAAACATTAATTCTATGGAATCATATGAGTTTTGTTCATTGTACTGTTTTGTCTTCAGTTGTTACGGTCCAAATCCAGGTCTTTAAAAGAGTTTCAAAACTTATGGAGAGAGACGAATTTAGTGTTGGTCCAACTCGCGCTGTTGGGTTCCCCTACAACACATGATCGACCATGAAATGCTTTTTTAATACTCTTTATTAGTATTTGTTTCCCTATTTTAAGTTACATATTGACGTCGTTTTTCAGTCTGGCCGGTTTGTTGTTTTTGTTAGCAGTGGTGCGCGAAGGTGTCTGGGATTGCGCATTATTCTGACGTCAATTTCTTCAACAGAATTTGTCCAAATTCCCTATTTTGACAATGAATAACTCAAAAACTACAAAATATTTTTATATTCTATCTGCGGCATCTTGATAAGCATGTTGAATTCTATACTTTCCAACAAAAAAACTATATGTAATTTTAGGCTGCATAAGCCCTATAAGCTCTTTGAGTTTCTCTTGTTGTTCGAAATCTGGAATGTCATACAGAGATGGTTTAAGATGTGGTCCATTAAGAAGCTGTGGACCCACACTTGGCATAACGCACCTGATGATGTTGCTGATGAAATAAAAGACAAACCACCACTTATTTCGTTAGGGGGAGTTGCACTTAAGAATGTGCGTAGGTCTAAATACCTTGGACATGTAATCACCAACAATAATGATGACCCATCCCGCTATCTGTCTTTCCGCATTTCATAAGCTTACCAAAAGTGGAATCAACTAAAGCACGTTCTAACAGATAAAAAGATCTATATGTCTACTCGAGTAAAGCTTTTGGAATCATGGGTGTGAAGCCGTTTGCTTTACAGCGCTCAATCCTAGGATCTATCTGCCGGTGAGTTGAGAAAACTAGAATCCATTTGGCATGGGTTTCTCAGGAAAATGGTAACTAACGGTTTTAAACGAAAAAATGTGCCACCTGAATATTTAAAAGTTAAAAATAAAACAAACAAATCAAAGGACACCACTCCAGAACCTGAAGGTCTTGATTGGGCTTATGTTCTTAGTAATGAGGACCTACACAAAATTACTAAATCGACATTATAAAATCTTTTTGTAAAATACAACATTTAAAATATTTAGCTCATGTCACAAGACTTGAAAACTGTTCATTGCAAAAACAAATGTTTTTTACTATTGATCATAAAAAATATCATCGTGATGTATGGGTAAAAATTGAAAAAGACCTTAATATGTCTAAAATGCAAATACAAAAATTAATGCTGGATAAAAAAGAGTTTATGTCCCTATTATACCAGACCTTTACATAGGGACACTCCAAGGACCCCAAGTGTCCACGAGGATTTTGATGATGATGATGATGACCTAGGTCCAGCACAACCTTGAAGCAAAGCCAGTGCAATGAGTGTTCCAAAAAAACGAAAACACCCATGTCTTACCTTCTCCATGTCATGGAGCAAAGCAAAATGGCAAAATGTGTACCATCCCCAGTGCACATGATATGTTTCTTTGCTTCATCAAATATCAATGAAAAAGAATTCCTTGATAGGTCCTCCTGTGTCAACTGCTTCCTCTCCTATAAACTGAACTGATATCTTTTTTATTCCATTTTCAAAGTCGTGTTTACACTTTTGATGTGCATCAGTCCATAATCATCTTTATCTCACAGCCAACAATACACTATCAGTATCATCTCCATTAATATTTTCATTATCTCCATTGAAGGCAGCCATCAAATTTGACAACTTCTCTTGATATGTCAACTCTACTTGAAAGGAGGCAGGGGCAGTAGATGTAGATGTGCCTTGTTGTGAATATACAGATCTTGCCAAGGAGTTGTTTCTTAAGCTGTTACTTTCTTGAACCGGTTCTGAACTTGAAACACCAGAAACATCAGTTTCCTCGGTCGCCATGCAAAATGTTTTGTCAATGTTAGCTATGCTTTCTCCCGTTTCACCAGTGAGCAACAAATTACAATCCAGTCGCATCTCATGAAAATTATCTTCTTGGTAAAATTTTGTGGCTCCGTTATGTGCAAAATGGCCATCTATTTCGAAGTGACTTTCTGCATTTTCAGCAACTTTCCCAACCTTATGAGGTGGTTCTTCTCCCTCTGAACGCAAGTTGTCTTCCACTGTGCACAAATGGAAAACAAATATTTTGTAATCTTTGCCAACATCTTCTTTGTACAATGCTAAATCAAACCATTGAAAAGTACCAGGCATGAATTTGGCTGTTTTTCCATCCGGAAATGTCAGCATGTATTCCCGTTCTTTGTAACAGTCACTGTGGTAATTTTTCCACTTTTCAGCAGCCTTATCCAATATCACCTTGTATGGGTCCTTAATGTTAACTCTCAGTGCCAGTCGTTTGCCTCGCTTTGGCTTTAATCTTTCCTCTGTTTCACATTTTTGCACCAAGCCTATTGAAATTATTACATCATCTGGAACTTGTTTTGGTGTTTTCTGCCTTCTGGATTTCCATTCTTTCCCTTTGTGTGCACGATATTTGTCAAATGATTTCACAGGGTGCTTTGGTATAAATTGGCTTGGTTGGTCTTTGGTGTCAGCAATTTCTGGCAAAATAGAAAATATTTTAAGAATATTCACACAAATCAGGACATGATTTTTTCATGAAAATTGGTATGACAATCAAAATTACATTTTTAATACTGCATAAAATTTAGCTACTCACCTTGCAAGAATCATTTGTAAAGCAGTTCATATCATTCTTAGTTTAGCTCAAGCAGAGACATATATTATGTAGCTTACGCAACGAATGTTTACATAGTGTTTTTATTTCAAAAATCTATAGATTGCACTGATTAACGTGACGCAAATAAAATTTGCCAATTATGTATACTTTTTTCGCTATTAACCTTGAAAGTAGGCAATTTTGACCTTTTTCGTGCGAAAACTGAACATCACTGTGATGTCATCAAACGTCGCGTCTGCAACGTCAAACAGGCTTCCTTCTATTGAAATTTGACATGGCGAGCTGTGAGCGAGCACACACATGACGGGTATGTCGTCTCGGGAGCAAATAAATCATAAAACTATTTACATGTCCTAGAGATACATAACGGAGACAATTGTACGATTACTCAGTGTTGCGAAAAAGTATCGTCTCATAATGTTGCTGATAGTATTTCAAAACCAATCAAACAGAACAACTTCTTTTTAAGGAGTTCAGGAGACAGACATCATTCGCACCCACCGACTAGGATAGCAGGATTTTATTCATTATAGCGCTCATTTTTGCTTTGAAGTAAAGAGAGATATTGGGAAAGAATTAAAGATGGGATTAAAACTAAAATCAAACGCTATTCCTGCAATAGATGCAGTAAAGAAGCTCGTAAACCAACCCGTGTGACTCTCAGCTTTACTCAGGCCTAAGCACTCCTCACCCGGAGTGGTTAGGCCCGAGCCGACCAAAACAAATGTCAGAAGATTTAGCTTTTTGGGGTGATATCAAAGGAATTTTAATTTCCGAAGTTTCTAAAAATAATTCAATGTCTGCAATTTTGAGCTACAATAAGTTATTACAAAAAATAAGACCTGGGATAAGCCAAACCAGGGCTACGTGTCGCTCCGCGGCAACTCAAAGCAACAATGGTGATGCGGGATGACGTCACATTTTTTGGAGGTACCCATTTTCAAACTTAAGTTGTGTCTCTAACGTTAAACGAAATGACACCAATTTTTTTCAGAACGACAGCTAAAAAATTTGCCCTTATGTTGGTTTAGCCGGAGCTCAAATATCCCCACCCTGAGTGGAGCTATTAAAAAAAAACCAGACAACGTTCGAAAAAACCCATTGACTTCCATTCCGCAAAATAATTTGGGTCATCACTGTGACGTCACAGCGTTGCGATATTTTTCGCAAAAGGTGGCCTGATTCAAGGTGAAATTAAAGTAACTTATACTTGTCAGATGCACGTCAAAATTGCATCAAACTGATCAGTACAGTACTTCCTCGGTTATCCGAACAAGTTGAACTCAATTTTTTGCTCGGCCGTTCCGATACGCAAAAAATTCGGATAATCGAGAACAAAAATTTTACCTACTAGTCTTGATATGAAGTTTATTTTTATCACCTAGAATAGTCACGGGGTGCTCAAACAGAAGACGGGACGATCACAATTAGTCAAAACTCGTGGATTTTGAAATTCCAGTTCGATTTCCTTTTAGCGGTTTCGGTAATTGTAAACATGAATATGAAAACTGATGTGTTAACTTGATGTTTCCATTGGATTTTACTTTGATAAAAGACAAAAATTTAAAAAGACAACGTATATTTTATTTGGTGATCGACAGTTTGTTTGCAAAAAACTGATTTAGTAAAAACTTTTGGCGTTCGGATAATCGAGGTTCGGATAATCGAGGTTCGGATAACCGAGGAAGTACTGTACATCTTTGGCTTTCATTTAAAATAAAAAAATCGATATGTCACATTTCGTTGCATAAGCACTTTAATGGTCGCAGACATAGCCTATGTCAGCTTTTGATGACATCACAGATGTTCAAAAACCTTTTTCTTTTGTTCTCTATTGTTTTATTGTTAATCATGGGTGTGCCGTACTCTAGAGAGGAGACTGCCCATTAACCTTTATAGTACCTCTTTTTGGAATTCCATCCTCAGCGCTGCTGGTGGATCGTACTGAATCTTTCAAATCTAGAATGATGTAAAAGAGTGGATTTATTTGCTTATGACAATTAATTTTACATTCTATTAATACATTTGACTAGATAGTAGACAGTATTTTTGTTTTTTTGTTTGTTGTAAATTGTATAAATTAAAGATTTTGAAACTTTGAATAATGATTGAATAAAAACAAACCAAACATTGGTTGAAAAGGCATGCCGCGAGGTAGATGGTAAATAGCTAGATGGCGCCAAAAAATTTTCACCTGCTACCAGCGCTTTGTTCATTACCTCCATTGGCAACTTCCTCCCATTTTAACTTTGAAAATATGATGGGGAAAAGTGGGTATGTAAGTATAAACACCAACTCACCATGTGCACAATGCTGGCAAAAAAACTGTAGTTGTTGTATTTCATTGCCACAACTGGGGCAATACATCTTCAACTTGTCCACTGTCCATACGAGTCAAAATGCCCATATGCTTCAAAATTTTCTGTTGTTCTTGGTGTTGTCGTTGTTGCTGCGTGACCAGGTTGCTTTTTCTTTTACCGTGAGCTTTTCGGGAATTCCGTAAGTCTTTTGGGATTGTCGCGAGTCCTTTTGAGAATGGTGTGGAATACTTGGGATCGGTGTGGAATATTTGGGAATGTTGCAGCGTTAATGTTTTGGCCGTGGCAGTTGTGGGCCACAGTAATCAATAACAAAAGGCAATTACAAATTGTTAAATGACCGCATTTCTTTTGAGTTGTGGGCGCCATTCATTTGCACTTCAGCTACACAGATAGGTACAAATTCAGTAGTGGCATGAATGAATACGACTATTTTACTGCAGAAATCGACCAAGAGATGCTCAAAGAGATTGCCGAGGTAAATGAACTGATTTTATTAAGCTTTTTGAATAATAACATTTTTCCTTTTTATTCGGCTCTTCATGTTTATTTAATCTCTCTAGCTTTTGTTTTCGGGCCTAATCGCTTAGGTAGACACCCAAACACTAAATCAAAATTTTGCAATTAAAGATACGTTTAATTATCTCTTTACTGTGTATTAAGTTGTTATAAGTAAAAAGTTGAAAATCTCGAACAGGTCTAGGGTACCTGTACAACTCTAGAAGGTAATGTTTGATTATAATCCTGTGTTTTACCATAGTTTAACGATGTTAGCTTAGTTTGAACATTGACACATATGGTTAACATAGAAATCAGCAAACCCCAAGCAACTTAAACATGCTGTGAAGTTTTTCATTATTCTAGTTAAATCACTGTTAAATTTTCTAATGAAAATACAACTGCTATTGTCCAAAGAGCCCCCCAAGTAAACACACCAAAATTTCAGGGTTAATCCATTTAATATACACTTACTGAGGATAAATTAGGCTCCACCGGATGAAAAATGGAGTCTAAAAGTAGCCTGAGGCCAGAGCAAGAAAATTTACTTCACAATATTTTATTACCAAGCGGGTTTCAATAGCGAATTTCTTTAGAAGAAATATTTCATAAATTTCCAAGTGAAAACATAATTTAAATTATATCATATTGTTTTATAATAATATTAAAAGAAAACTGCAAAGAAGTCCCTTAAAAATTGTTCACAAACATTTATCGAAGTGGAGTAAGTAACACGCCAATAATTAAATTTCTTTCACTCAAACCCCCCAAATTTTCTCTCATTTAAAAGACAATGTTTCGAAATTTTGAAATATAAAAACTGTTTCATGTAACTGTCTTGAACTTCTACTGACCTTTGAAACTTCACAGTTGCCTTTTAACTGGCCAGGAGCGCTTGCATTTGCTTGCTGCCTGGAGGGGGGCAAGTAAAATAAACTTAATGTGGTTGGCGCACTTCGTGCCACTCATGTCCCTTTCAACCCCACGTACAATGGGTTAGCTCGCTCCACTCGCCTGTCTATTTATTATATAAAAAAATACTGACTGATAGGGCGCACTTCATGTGCTGCATTCGCTTACCCTCATGCCTCTGCCTGCTCCTCTTACAACAGTTTGGCTTGCTGCGCTTACACTAGGCCTAAGCATCGCAATTATGCCGAAGCAGCAATGGTGGTTGCGAACTACAAACACTACAACTATTTCATTACAAAAACAAAACAAGGCTGTGTACTGCAATTTTGCAGAGGTCTCTCAAACAATTAACAAGTCCTTACAAAGATAATTGAGCTCGCAAAACACTTTGAACAGCGCTGATGTATCCTTTGTCCGGAAAAGAAAAACATGCTTGTTCTCCAAAAGTACCTGCTGTTGAACCCAAGGCAAATATGAATGATAACAAAAAACGCCTGACTGTTCATGTGAAGGTGCGAAAGAGCCAATCAAATTACAGCAAAGGCGAATCTATTGTTTTTGGCAAGGAAAGTGTGTCATCACGTGACTCCACAGAATAGTAATATTAGATAGTATTATAAAACAATATAATATTGTTTAAATTATGTTTTCTCTTGAAAATTTATGAATTTCTGAATTAATTTCTGCTAAAAACATTCCCTATTGAAACGCATTTGGTATCAATATATACTTAAATCAGAGCGGTAAAGGTGTCTGATTCAAAGGCCTTCAGTCGTGAGTATTGTACTTTTTCAGATTCTACCTGCTCTCTTCTTTTCCAAAATTTCCAAATTAAACAAGCACTGGTGTGGAGTTTGATTTTGATTATTTTACAAGTCTTGTGAACGGTTCCGAGGATTCAGGTGAGATGCGAGCATGCGCCAAGCAAGAGCAAACTTTAAAGGAGAAATATGGATATGCCCTGTAAACTAACCGAGGATTCTCGGGTGGGTAAAATACATGGGTGTGGCACCTGAATCCTCGGAACCGTTCACAAGACTGGTAAAATAATCAAAATCAAACTGCGCACCAGTGCTTGTTTAATTTGGAAATTATATCACCAGCCTCGTTCCCGGTTCTGGGAACAGGTGAGATTTTAAAGCACAAGGCATATCCATCATTTATGTAGTCTACAAAGAAAAAATAATTAGT
>RQOL01000787.1:0-43373 GCA_013076295.1 Sanderia malayensis | reverse complement strand
AAGATGTTAACGAGTGGAGTAAAACTAGTCTTGCATATTCATTGCACAGACCAAGTAGGAAGAACTTTAAACGTGAGATTATGTAAGACTGAGTTTGAAGAAGAGAATGTTTAAGAAAGGTTATTTACAAAATTATACTGAAGAAATATTCAAGATTAGCAAAGTATTTAAAGAAAGGTATCCAGTAATGTATAAAATTGAAGATCTCCAAGATGAAGAGATAGATGATCGCTTCTATAAAGAGGAGCTACAACATGTGTATCTTCCAAAAACCTTCGTCGTTGAGCAAGTGTTGGAAACTAAGAAAAAAAGAGGTAAAAACTTCTATTTAATCAGATGGAGAGGTTATCCTCCCCAGTTTGATGAGTGGGTAGCTGAAAGTCAATTAGAGACAATATGATTGATGAAGAATTTGACTTGGTTCTTCCTTCGGGATTTGTTACTGATAGATTAAAACTAGTAGATTTCACAGTTGATTTACCTCATTACATGATCAATACTGGTTTTCAATTTCCAACGAGTATGTGACTATTACCGATGAAGATGGAAAATTGATTTCTTGGGGTACAGATGGTTTTTTCTATGAAAAGATCCGTCTTGATAAAGAAATTATCGAAACCCGTGATAATACTCTGATGTATTATGAATTCAAAAGACTTTTCAATGATACAGTCTTGGATTTCCCTGAATTTGGGTACATATTAAAAAACATGTTATCAGTATCATTAATTGATGGAAAGATACAGTTTGAAATGAAAGATGATTTGAAAACATTAGGCTTTGCAACTCATGGAGGTAAAAGACGGAGATATACTAGTGCACTTTTAATAACATTTTCAAGACCTTTGGCACATTTTCTTGGTTTAGAAGATCAGGTCACCCCCACTTTACCAAATGGCTCAATAGTCAAATACTTTCACTACAAGATTTCTGATAGTATACAATCCAGTCAAACAATGAAACTGATTGTTTACAAAAGGAAGGCAGATGGTGACTCGCTGACTGGAGGAAAGATAAACTGCTTAAGCAGAATAAAGGACGGTGTTCATCTAAATGAACATACTTCTATCAATGTAGAATGTGATCTATTGGAAAGCAACTATCTTGGAGGTGTTAACAAACGAAGAGTTTTGAGAAAACTAGCATTTTACGATACAGATCTCGATACATATGTTAGATATTACGCTCCAAAGAATATAATTTACACACCACTGGAGAGGCTGCAGTTTCAACAAATTCAAATAAAATTGGTAGATGATGATGGAAATCCTAGAAAATTAACATCTCTCTATTCCACAAAGCAGTATATTGGAGAAACATCACTGACCGTTCGAATTAGGCCAGTAATATGAATGTGACACTAAATAATAGACATGTAAATTTTGATAATCCACTTCCAGTGGATACTAATTGGAAATGTAGTATGATTGCTTGTACATTAAATAAAAAAGAAAAAGATGAGAGTGAAAAAGTGTTTGCTGTTTGTTGCAATTTCATTATAAGTAAGGATGCTGTTCCGCTATTGGGGCTAGTTATTGACGATTCAAAATCAATTCACAGATCAACTATAAATTCAGCAACGCATAGAGTAATAAGATCTAACATAAAATCATTCCATATTAAAATTATCAACTGGGAAACTCTGGAAGATATATCAGATAAATTTGAAGAAAATTGTCAAATTGATTTATCATTCGTTAAAGATGATTAATGATTTTTACCTCATATGTCCTACTGATTCTGATGGAAAAATAAAACTTAAAGAACAATTACATCTATATATAATAAAATGTGATCACACGTGACCCGCCGACTGTGAACAATGAGCTATTGTTTCTTGAACAATCGACGTTCGAAAAAACAATGGCAACGTTCCACCAAACAATGGGATCAAAGGAGCGGGGCTTGATATCATAAAGGCTTTTTTCCTGGGGGTCAATAAGGGTTCAAATTGGTACCAAAATGATCGCTGCATTCTGCGGATGAAAGTAAAGCAATCCGCTAATTTCTAACCCCAGCCGTTCGGGAGTTATGGCCCATTTTGTGTTCCGACCTTCTAGAAATTTCCGAGGACCGAGTTAATGAGATGCAAAACGAGCAGGGAGAAGCACGTGTTTTTTTAGTTGAAGGGGCGGCAAGTTACTTGGGTTTAAACGTGAATACGTGCCGGAAATCAATTGTAAAGACGTGTCAATTGTTGTCAGGACCTGTGGAGACAATTGGTGGACAATTATTTCAAGGTATTTCCTTTATTTAATTGTTTTTGGTTGAAAATAGCACGAGTTTTGTTTTGTTTAACCTCACGTTTTTCTTTCGGCTCGAGGGCCTAACCAAAACACGAAGACAATTTTGATTTTCTCGGGTCGTTCTGGGCCGATTTTGTCCATTTAAACTTTCGATAACTGTTTATTTACACGAGAACTAAAGTTATCTGGCTTTGTTTTTTTTGTTTTGCTGATTGTCCTCTGTTTTTGGACAGTTTTAGCCGAGTTTGGATTTTGCTGGAAAACACGAAATTTTCAAGCAACACGCGTGTGTTTTGCATTTGCGAAAATTAATTTTTAACCTGCCAAAACTTTGTTTTTTTCACCCAAATACTTTCGATAAATGTTCGCCAAGCTATTAGCTTCATGTTGATATTTTCGTGGGGTGTGTAGGACAAAAATTGGCCACGTTAATTTAATTTGAAACTTGGTGAATCGTGTTTGAAATGCTATTTTTTGCAAGGGTTTGATTTCACGGCTATTTTTTATGAAGAAAATCATGTCTTGGACTTCAAAAATTTACAACTAAAATTGCGAAAAGCTTTTCATATGCACCCAAGTACTTTCGATATTTATTTGCCAAGGTATTAGCTTCATGCTGGTGTAATTTGAGTTCAAATGGACAAATTTTGACCAAGTTAGGGGAATTTTTGTGTTCTTAAAGTTGGCTGATGAATAAATTTTTTCACGGCTTTTGTGTTGGGCTGCACTAAATACTCTCTTAAAATTCAAAACAACACTGTTAAGAAATGTGAATATATTTATCGGATTCGCTGTTTCCTTAGCTACAGTTTGATATATTTTTTTTTACAGATTGAGTTTAAATTTTCCAAGATTGGATTAATTTTTGAAGGCAACTTTTTTTTTCAAACTTCACACTGAAGCTAGCAACTATCGGAAGCGGCTTTCAGGGGGGCAGCGTGGGCGCGGGGCGGTCGCTTGGCAGGGGGGAAGATTCGACCTCCCACCTTTACTTTCTTTAGAAATGTGGCGTCGTGTGTATTGTAGGGTATGTATGGTAGGGTATGTATTGTAGGGTATGTATTGTAAGGTATGTATTATAGGGTATGTATTGTAGGGTATGTATTGTAGGGTATGTATTGTAGGGTATGTATTGTAGGGTTTGTATTGTAGGGTATGTATCGTAGGGTATGTATCGTAGGGTATGTATCGTAGGGTATGTAATGTAGGGTATGTATTGTAGGGTATGTATTGTAGGGTTTGTATTGTAGGGTATGTTATGTAGGGTATGTATTGTAGGGTGTGTATTGTAAGGTATGTATTGTAAGGTATGTATTGTAGGGTATGTATTGTAGGGTATGTATTGTAAGGTATGTATTGTAGGGTATGTATTGTAGGGTATGTTATGTAGGGTACGTATTGTAGGGTATGTATTGTAGGGTATGTATGTATGTATGTATGGGCATGAGCGGCAGCGAATGCAGCGCGCGAAGCGCGCCAACCAGATTAAGCTTTGTTAACTTGGCGGGCTCCGGGGAGGGAGCGAAGCGACCGAACCCGGCTCATGTATGTATGTATGTATGTATGTATGTATGTATGTATGTATGTATGTATGTATGTATGTATGTATGTATGTATGTATGGGCATGAGCGGGAGCGAATGCAGCGCCCGAAGCGCGCCAACCACATTAAACTTTTGTTGCTTCGGGGGCTCCGGGAAGCGAGCGAAGCGAGTGCCCCCGGCCAGTCTCTATTATATAATCTACGTCGACACGTGACCGGCCGACTGTGAACAATGGGCTATTGTTTGTTGAACAATCGACGTTCGAAAAAACAATGGGATCAAAGGAGCGGGCGTTGCCACTCAAAGGCTTTTTTCCTGGGGGTCAATAAGGGTGCAAATTGGTATGGAAATGATCGCTGCGTTGTGTTCATGAAACTAAAGCTTTCCGCTAATTTCTAACCCCAGCGGTTCGGGAGTTATGGCCAATTTTGTGTTCCGACCTTCTAGAAAGTTCCGAGGACGGAGTTAATGAGATGCAAAACGAGCAGGGAGAAGCACGTGTTTTTTCGGTTGAACGGGCGGCAAGTTGCTCGGGTTTAAACGTGAATACGTGCCGGAAATCAATTGTAAAGACGTGTCAATTGTTGTCAAGACCTGTGGAGACAATTGGTGAACAATTATTTCAAGGTATTTCCTTTATTCAATTGTTTTTTGCGAGTTTTGTTTTGTTTCAACTCACGTTTTTTGTATTGAGGCAAGGGCCTAACGAAAACACGAAGACAATTTTGATTTTCTTGGGTCGTTCTGGGCCGATTTTGTCCATTTAAATTTTCGATAACTGTTTATTTACACGAGAACTAAAGTTATCTGGGGTTGTTTTTTTTGTTTTGTCGATTTTCCTCCGATTTTGGACAGTTTTGGCCGAGTTTGGGTTTTGCTGGAAAACACGAAATTTTCAAGCAACACGCGTGTGTTTTGCATTTGCGAAAATTAATTTTTAACCTGCCAAAACTTTGTTTTTTTCACCCAAATACTTTCGATAAATGTTCGCCAAGCTATTAGCTTCATTTTGATATTTTCGTGGGTTCTGTAGGACGAAAATTCGCCACGTTAATTTAATTTGAAAGTTTTAGTGTTTTTAAAGTACCTTGACGAATTCATTTTTACACTTTCAAAAGAAACGGCTTTTAGGGGGGCGGCAGGGTGGGCGCTGGGTGGTCGCTTGCCAGGGGGAAGTATGGTAGGGTATGTATTGTAGGGTATGTATTGTAGGGTATGTATTTTAGGGTATGTATGGTTGGGTATTTATGGTAGGGTATGTATTGTAGGAAATTTATTGTAAGGTATGTATTGTCGGGTATGTATTGTAGGGTATGTATTGTAGGGAATGTATTGTAGGGTATGTTTGTAGGGTATGTATTGTAGGGTATGTATTGTAGGGTATGTATTTTAGGGTATGTATTGTAGGGTATGTATTGTATGGTATGTTATGTAGGGTATGTTATGTAGGGTGTGTATTGTAGGGTATGTATTGTAGGGTATGTATTGTAGGATATGTATTGTAGGGTATGTATTGTAGGGTATGTATTGTAGGGTATGTATGTATGTATGTAGGTATGTATGTATGTATGTATGGGCATGAGCGGTAGCGAATCCAGCGCGCGAAGCGCGCCAACCAGATTAAGCTTTGTTTACTTCACGGGCTCCGGGGAGGGAGCGAAGCGACCGAGCCCGGCTCATGTATGTATGTATGTATGTATGTAGGGTATGTATGTATGTATGTATGTATGTATGTATGTATGTATGTATGTATGTATGTATGTATGTATGTATGTATGTATGTATGTATGTAGGGTATGTATGTAAGGTATGTATATTATGTATAGTATTTATATATACTATATAGGGTGTGTATTGACGTATATATTTATGTATAGTATCTATAGTAAGTATGTTAATGTTAATATGTAATGCTTCTAATTTCTAACTTTTGTAATTCTTCAAAAAAGATCAATGCAAAACAGACACTGTCCTTCTTTTTCAACAAATTATCTTCAATTAACAATCTTAAAATGAACTCACCTGGCTATAATAATGTTCACAAGGAATGACCACAAACAACAACCATTCACTTCATGTTTGGGCACCTGAAACAAGAAGTCATCATATAATACACTGTATAGCATGTCAGCTCATCTCAGTTCTTTTCATCTGGCTTTAAGTCTATAAATGTAAGTAATTTATTTTAACTCCAAATCATTAATTACCCGCACCCCATGAATTGATCATGCCAAAAAAATTAGTTGATGACCTTCTTACCTTTGCTCAACCTTCCATGGCCTACTGTCATTATTGGCTTTCCTGTCTAAAGGCATCTTTTGCAGCATATAACAACCCTGACACAAAATCAAGGTTGTTAAATATAATTAAATAAATTCATGTAATTTGTTGTTGTGTTTAACTGCCCATGTTAAATCCATCACCATCATATTGATAACAGCTATAATAATCAGCTCGAAATATTCATTTGTAGTTATTATGTATAAAGTTCGCTAATTCATTCATTTTTTATACGCACAAGTTCTCTTCCATAACTCTGCTGATGAAATCAAGCAAAGCAACAACAACAAGAATCATAAGCGAGCAACAACGAGGCAATGCGCCGAATAGAGGCTACAATGCTTTCAAATTGGCGCGAATTCAAAATAGCAATTGCGTCTTCACTTTATTCCTATAGCAAATGTAAAATTTTTTGTCCAACGTCTAACGTTTGAAAAAATTGCCAGAAAAAATAAATATATTAAATATTGTCAAAAAGATAACTCGACAACGTTTTACTTCGTTATTGGTAAGTTGAATGTCAAAATTTATCTTTCCTAAACACTCCTTATATACACTGACCAACGTCTTTTTTAAAGCAACTTTTACTTTCATTACATCGCAATTCATTGCCTTTTTTAGCATTGCTTATATATCCTGCTGCATTACAAAACTGGTTTCTTAGCTGATATCTAGCCAGTTTTCTTATTGAAAAAGTAAAGTAAAGTAAAGTTTTTTTATAAAGTAAATATTCAATTATTTCTATTTTTTTAAAGTAAGTATTCAAGATAATCAATTCATCCAAAACATCTTTCTTCTTTTGCAAAAACAGGGTTTCAAAAAAAGTTGATTCCCCTGAATATTTCGTGAGTGTGACAACAATTTTCCTATACAAAGCCTATTTAATTAATATTTAAATGCCTCACCCTGTCATTCACATTCATATCCCAAATCTGAAGCATAGCTACTGTATTTAAAGTGGTAATAACAATTGCAACAATTTCTGGTCAATAGAAAGCAAACTTACTGCACAATGCAAATAAAATCTAGCCTGTACAAACACATCAAATATAGGATTATGCATTTTTCTTTCTCAACATGAAATAGATGATTAACCTTTCCACTTAATATTTTATCACCACTGTCTTTCTTTTAGTTGCTAAAGAACACAATAGAAAGAGTGATGTAGGTGACAAGATAAAGTGCTGCAATATTTTTACTTGCAAACTTTAAAATAACCAATAATTTCATTCAACAATCAAGAGTAATTCCAAACATTTCTTACAATTATGTTTTAAATTATTTATTTTATCTTGCAGTTCACCACAAAACAACATTAACCCATCCAGTTGCTCACAAAAATCACTCTTCTTTCAAGTTTTAACATTTTCACTTAAATTGGGTTGCATATAAAACACATTTTTTTCTTTTTTTTATACCACCACTTGCAAAATGCCAAAAAAAGCCAGAAAAAAAAATCACCGGCATTAGGCGCTGCGATAAATTACGGAAAGCAAATCGCCGAAGTCGTGCAAATAACCAACAGCCTCATCCTGCTGATTTACCACCCGATAATACGGTACAGGGAGCAGTGAATGATCTTCACCAGTTGCAGCAAGAATACCCTCAGCAACCAGCCCCAGAATATCAACCACTCCCAGTTCATCATCCACAGATGCAGGCATTGTATGTGCCATGGCAACTACCTGCGATGCTTCCCCACTACGGACTTATAGCAGTTCCACAACCAATAAACAATGGCTTACAATATCCTGCAGCACTGGCCCCTCAACTTCAGGTACACAACTCAATAATTTGTGCTAATCTTTTCAAAATAAAAGAACTACATATTATAAAACTATTCAAAATTAACAACAATCAAAACCAAACCAGTTATTATACCAACCAAATTATCAATATTTTTCCATCTGCAGGTACCGCCGATGGTTATGCAGTTGCAACCACCCTTCTGAATCGTAATCATGAAGGTCAAGCAGCAATACAAACGGCAGATGTGGAGATGCTTAATGTAAATCAAGCTCAAATACAGAATGAGGTAAATTAAAATTATTAACACAAACTAACTACAGTTAGGCAACTCCATTTTCCATAACCCAAGTCCCTCATGCAATTTCCCTACTTGAGACATGTTTATAACTTTCCATGTATATTTATATCAATTTACATAATCACACAGTAATGGCATTAAAATTTCTAATAACTAATAATCAAAATAACTAATTTCATTTAATTTTCATTATCAACAGATACGGGCAATGCAGATGCAACCCGAAACACATATTGAAAATGAATATAATGAAATTGAAAGGCCGGCACAACCTGATGAAATCAACGTGGAACAACACATTCCCATTCCACATGATAATCAGGTAAAACAGACTACCATCACAATTGGCTTAGAATACACCCGTCATTCTCTATAGCACCATGTCAGGAAATTATTTTGCTCTCTAAATAGACATATCTTCACAAGTTTCAGTTTTATGCATTTCAAAACACATGACTGAATTATATTAACTAAGATTACATTGAATTTCAGGATCCACAAGTATTGCCTGCTGCTATGCAATTGCAAGCCAACGTTCAAAATGACAATGAAGAGAATGAAATAGCGGTACAACCACAAGAAGTTGAAATGCAACACGAAATCCCACCACAACACCAAGATGATGTCCCTCAACCCATCGAACAACAAGCAAGGGAAGTAAATCAACCTATTGTTGAAATTCCTCAATTCTCCCCAATGCCTCATCATCTTGGGAAAATGACGAGGACATGTATTCACTGTGAAGCAAAATACTTCCGAGAGGAACTCAACTCAAGAAGGCAATACAACAAATGTTGCTTGGGAGGATTAATAACTCTCGATCCCATTCAACCACCCCGGAAAATGTGATGCATTTATACACTGGAACTACTGATGAATCTAAATATTTTCTCAAAAATTTCCGTAGATACAATTCACTAATGGCGATGGCATCCTGGACAGCTAATGTTGTAAGACACGCTAATGCAGGACCACCAGTCATCACCATACATGGAAGTGCATACCATATGACAGGTAAATATAATGTCCGTCTCTTATCTCTTATATTATCCTACATTTTCATATAATAGCTTCACATGATGAAACGGATGTTGACAGAACACTCAATTCTTTTCCGACCCAACATTCAATAGATAAGCTCTCTATGCTTGCCTGAATATGAAGAGTTGTCCAATCGAAAATCAAGGCGCTTTATGATGCTTTCATAACAAAGCATTTGCTGCATTGAAAATTACAGTTGATATAACGAAGTACAATTTGTAATGTTTCCTTGCATTCAACAGGGGTAACTGAAACTGACAGGTCCAGAAAATATGCAGAATTATATATTATGGAGACCCAACAGGCACTGCAAGAACGTCAGAACACAGCCAGAGAACAAAACTTGGACTTAGACATGGTGGCGCTGCTGCAAAACGAATTAATGGCAGTAAATCGGTTTGCTCAACATTTTAAAACAATGGAGAAGTACTGGAAGAGCAAAGGCAGCAAGCCATTGCCAATGACCAGCCTATTCCCACGTTCAAGATGATTATTACCGGTCGCCCAGAACAAGATCGAAGATATGACAATCCTACTGCCAGAGAAATTGCAGCAGTCTACACTACACGCAATGGCGGTGCTCCTAATCCCGAGAATAGAGAGCTTCAAGTTCGAACAAGGCGTGGTAATCTTATGAAGATTAATGCCTTAGCTCCTGTTGCGGATCCTCTAACCTATCCATTGTTGTTCTTTCAGGGTGATCGTGGATACAGCTTGGACCTTCAACGTCTACCTACACGTGAAGGACAAGGCCAGCAAAATGCTAATCGTAACCACCGTATTAGACTCACAATCGCCGAATATTATTCGTACCGAATACAAGTCAGAAATCAACTGTCTACCATCCACAGGGCAACACTTCTCTTTCAACAATATTTAGTGGACGCATACACCAAAATAGAAGGAAACAAGCTCAACTGGATTTTGCACAATCAACGGCAATTACGTGCTGACAGTTATCGAGGCCTAATGGATCACCTGAACAGAAGGGCTGAAATCGAAAATCAAATGGCCAGGGCAAACAATCCAACGAACCCCTTCATATGATGTCGGTCGTGTGTCATACTTCCCTCATCTTTTTCAGGCAGTCACGAAATATGTACCAGAACTTTCAAGATGCAATGACATCGTAGAAAGTATGGCAAGCCTGACATCTTCATAACCATGACGGCCAATCCCAGATGGAAGGAGATTTCAGAGAACATTCTACCACACCAGAAGGCAAATGACCGGACCTGACATCGTCACAACGAGTATTCAACTCAAACTACAAGAACTACTGGAAGATATCCTTCACAAGCACATTCTGGACACACTATTGCACATGTATATGTCATCGAATTCAGAAGAGAGGACTACACACGCTCACATGATTCTGTTCCTGTCTGAGGCTGATAGACCGGAACACCCGAAGAGGTAACATCTACAACAATAATTTATATATAGAGTAGATATAATATCATCAGTTGTATTGCTTAGTAAAAACCAATGCATTTTGATGTGTAGAACTTACATGTGATATTTTTCCTCGAAACCTACAGGTAGATCGACTCATATCAGCTGAAATTCCGGACCCACAGGATGCAAGATATCACAAGTTAGTACTGAAGCACATGACACATGGACCATGCGGTGATATAAACCCCGGATGTGTTTGCATGGAGAATAACAAATGCAAGAAACGATTTCCGAAAGATCGCACTGCCGAAACAAAAGTCAATGCGAATGGTTATCCCTCTACAGACGACGCTGTCGTCACCCAGTCAATCTGCAAGATCGACTTCTAGATGATACATGGGTGTGCCACATAATCGCATCTTCTACTCAAGTATCAGTGTCACATTAATCTCGAAATATGTAGCACTGTGAAGTCCGTGAAATATATTTTCAAATATATTCATAAAGGACAAGACATGGCACACGTGGAAATTCTCGAAGGACAGCAGCAACAAGTACCTCAAGATATTGAGCACGATGAAGTACGCCAATACATCAACGCTCGGTATATTGGACCCATGAAGCTGTTCACAGAATATTCCAATTTCCATGCACGAAAAAGTCACACTATCAAACGTCTGCATGTTCATTACCTGATCAGCAGACCGTATACTTTCAGGATAATGGAAGGGTCGAACAATTACAAAACATCAATGAAAAAACCACACTGACGTCTTGGTTTGAATTGAATGCACAAGACCGGCTGCACGCCAATATCTCTATCACGAGATTCCTGAACACTATGTTTTCAACGAGCGCACCAAAACATGGAAAGCAAGACAGCGGAGAACATGCCTGTCATAGGCAGAATATATCAAGTTCACCCACGACCATGTGAGCAAAGATTCGCACTAGACTATTGCTTCTCCATAAACGAGGGTGCCACGTCTTTGAAGATCTTCGTACGATAGAAGGAAACCTATGCAATTCCTTCAAAGACGCTGCTTTAGCTCTAGGTCTGTTGGAAGATGATGCTGAAATATACGCTGTTTGGAGGAGGCAGTTATTTTCACATGCCATACAACTGAGACAGTTGTTTGCAACATTACTCCTTTTTCAAACACCTCTGATATCGCAGCACTCTTCAACATGTTCAAAGAAGCATTAGTGAAGACTTTGTACGACGTGATCAACTCAATCATCCAGATATGGCCATAGCTTTTGAAGACCGACACATGTATCAATGTCTACATGACATTGACGAAAATTTGAAGTACATGGTCAATCGATCACTAATTATGCTGACCTTCCTCAACTTCCAGCCGACTATGTCATTCCTGAACAGGTACTATATGTTTATTTTCAACATGTACTGTATTAGTAAGAATAATAATGTATCCTAAGATCGTGCAGACAAGGGCATTTACGTATTTTGCACATGATTCTCCTAGCTTTCTTTCCAATTTATTGCAAATATTTCACTATTATTACAGAGGAAGAGACATGGATGTTGGCATGCCAGAGAGGAAGGAGAACGAATGCTGGCCGCATTGAACCCTGAACAGCGAGCCATATACACGGGAATCACTGATGCTATCAACGCGCAATCCGAACAGAACTGTCACTTTGTTGACGGGCCGGCTGGAACCGGGAAAACTTTCCTTTACAACACGTTGGTTCACAATCTGCAAGCCAAATGGACATAAAGTCAGTGCATGGCGTGGTCAGGAATTGCTGCAACACTGCTCATAAATGGTAGAACTTCACATTCTACCTTTCAAATTCCTATACCACTTCAAGCTGAATCAACGTGTAATGTCAAGAGACAGAGCAGGAGAGCACAGGTATTGCGCGAAACTACCTATTCATATGGGATGAAGCTTCCATGATTCCCGCACTTGCATTACAAGCAGTCGACCGACTGCTTCGAACATACACATGTCGACAGACCATTTGGTGGCAAGTTCATGCTACTTGGTGGTGACTTCAGACAAGTTCTACCCTGTCGTCACGAAACAGGAAGGAAAGATTGTAGCAGAGACTCTAAAATCACACCAGATCATTGATCTATGGACAAAGTTTCAGCAGCATCGTTTACACACCAACATGAGAGCCGTTCAAGATGATTCATACCGTGAATTCTCAGAATGGCTTCTCAGACTTGGCAACAAGCAAGAAGCACACGATGCACTGGACAACGTCATTCTGCCACAAAGATATGCACTTCGTCTAAAGAAGACATGCTGAACTTCATTTTTCCCAGGCCGAACACACCAGATTCACACCTAATGATGATCCCTGTAACAATGTCTGAACGCTGTTGTCTGACTCCAAAGAATGACTTATCACATCAAAGTAACCGACTTAATCTGGACAGACTTCAAACAGCCGAAAGAACTTACCTACAGCACAGACAGTGTTGTCACAGACGATCCAGATGAGAAGAGGCCTACCCCATTGAATTCTTAACCACTCACTCCAATGAATGCCGTTGCACAGACTTAAACTCAAGGTAGGAAGATACAATCTTTCATCCTATTAACATTAAATTATTATGTGCAAAGGTAGTGCACCATAAAAAAGCCGTCATTAATCACAATAATATTCATTGCATTAGGTTGGTGCAACGATCATTCTTCTGCGGAATCTCAATCCAAAGAAAGGTCTTTGCAACGGAACAAGACTCATAGTTCGGCATCTCCGACGTCACGTGATCACAGCAGAGATCATTACCAAGGAGCACAGAGGACAACGGGTCATGATTCCCAAGATCACAGTCTCCACTCAGGACACGGAAATGCCGTTCAAAATGAAACGCCGACAGTTTCCAGTCAGACTTGCATACTGCTTGACAATCAACAAGGCACAGGGGCAATCCCTGAGGTATGTTGGTTTGTACTTACCTGAGCCCGTGTTCACACATGGTCAGTTATATGTGGCCATGTCAAGAGCAACATCATTTAACGGGCTCAAAGTATTCCTCCCAGAGGAAACACACAGGAAAACAAAGAACATTGTTTTCCAAGAAGTCCTGTAAAGGCTTCATCCTAGAGCGACCATCTGCACAGTTGCTCTACAGAGGGCTGCCTACCAAAACGCACATACACACATTCAAGGGTACGGGTATTGTGTGTCAACGCAGATCACGTCGCACATAAGTGTGATGTACAGCCGTTACTGGCACCTTCTAGAATGCATTCATTCTAGATAACACTGATCTGCGGAGACCAACTGGACATTACACCCTCCACATGTCCAGGGGTGACTGCACCACACACAGCAGTCGGCACAGTCCTGAATCCTGCGTAGCGCCCGATTATTAAGAGTTATGCGTTGCCATTTTCTCCGATATTGCCTATGGGAAAGTGGATTTCCTTACTCTGTGAAAACTGCAAGTTGTCCCTTAAGGATAGTTACTTTTTGCAAAATATCGCACTTCAATAACATCCCCCCTCTCCTTTTAATACATGAAAACTTGATCTAAAATCTATAGGCCCCTTTAGTGTTTACTGTTATATACTTCCAATTTCAATTGCACTTTTCACCAACAAGGAAAACTCGAACAAAGGTTACTCCTTGACGCTGGTGTTCGAGCTTTTAACTAATGTAACCGGCAATCTTATTCTTTTTTTTGCTATGTACAAACGTAATCCTCAAAACAAAGACCGCGTTATTGAAAGAATACATTCACACGTGGCACAGATGTATCTTGCTGAGAGTGAAGTGCTATTCAAGAATCCAATTGAGGTACTGTCATTTTGGTTAAGCACGTCGCTAACCAATCAATTTTGCAACCTGAACTAGGATTGTGTGGATCAATTTTATTGATATTGACAATTCACCAATTTGAATAGTAGAGTTTATCATGACTGAACCCTTCGCATTTTTCTTGCATACAATACAAATATCTATCCACGTCCTTTCAAAACATATTTTGTACTGTATTGTATATCTTTCAGATCTTCCGCATTAATAATAAGGTTTTTAAATTTGCGATTTACGTTTTCAATAGTAGATAGCCAGGAGATAGATACTTTATCTCTCCTCACAGTTTCATTATTGATATATTTGTGTATTTGTCACATTTAAATCTCCATTCAATAATATCATAACAAAATTTATTGATTTCGTTTTTAATTAGATGCATTTCTGCTAAGATCATTGAAACGAGGCGAGACTTCTGTCTCTCATTTCAAACGCCTTTGTACTGTCTATGTATGATTTTCATCTATGTTATGTCTCATCATCGCACTATTGTTGCCTGTCGGGTCTAAGTTTTTGTCTCCCAACAATGGCATCCAGTTGGATTTTGTTGCTGAATCAATGAAATTATACCTCATAAAGCCTTCCTGGCTTAAAGGAAACAACTACCTTGCTGTTCACCAAAGGTAAATAAGGTTCATTTTCATTTTGCACAATCAAACAATGGATATTTCAGATTTATAACCCAATTTGATACTGAAATGAGAGAAAATAAAGCTCATGTAGATGTATACCCTTATTGACTTAAAGGAGAAAATTAGGCTGCTATGAATCAGAGGTCAACAATGTATATTTTCATTTTCATCCCTTTGAATTTGATATGTTGAATGGAAATTGCTTAGCTTAGCCATTTCTACTTTACTCACGGTTTACATATAGTTTGTTAGGCCAGAATTCTGGAAATTTTCCAATGTTTTTTTCAGTACTTTGTTTTCAGAAGAAATGTGCATTGCTCTAGCAACATTTCCTGGGGCTTTTATCTCCGTCAATATAGTTCTAACCAATTTATTTACTTTGTGGCTGCCTTCTTTGTTTTACAAGCAAGCTCATTGATATGCCCACATGAACCTGCTTTCTACTTTCTGTTTATTGAACATGTTTAATTGTTGTGATGTACATGAAGGAAACCAGTGAAAGTCAAGTTCAAACCCTGGGAAAAATCCACACTTTATTTGCTTACCACCTCCTCATTGCACATGCATTGCATATCTCTTTTGTCTACCACACTCATTAATTTTCTATTTTTTGTACAGATTCATTTAGTTAAAGGCAATGGAAAATTCAATCTATGGTTCAAAATGTTCTCTTCAAATTATTTCCCAAGTCAGGTATAATATTCAAGGTATGGGGCTCTCTGTTCCAGATCAATAAATAAATCAATTAATGCACCCTTATTGAAAATCAGACTGAATAAATAAAGGCTGAATACTATTTCTACATTGACTATCACTAAATGTTTTCTTAACGAATCACTTACAGTATTCTAATCCTGTAGGTACTTAATTCTTCCTCATTGTCACTTAATGATATTCCTTATCAGGTAGATGTGTTGTTGTAAACTCAGTGTGCCAGGCACAGATGACAATGATTTACAACCATTACAACACAAGATTTTCAAATTTATTGGCAAGCATACATTGTATCAATCACTGATACAATCCTCCATTACACTGGACAAAACAAGCTAAGATGGCTCTTACCACACAAGCAAACATTATTAATGCATTTTAATAATCTATATGTGCATAAATATCTCTTTGTTATCTTACTTGAATATTTAAAGTCTTGCATGATAAATTATGATAGTTTCCCGTTGTAGATATCTTCTCAACCAGAACCTCATAGTGTATGGTATCTCCTCATTCATTCACTGTGGGAAAGTGCCTGACAAAGTATTTCTGTTTTTTTAGCCGGCAACATTCTCATTGTATATATCACTGACACTTGCTTCAATTTATGTTTTATGAAGCTTTTTCATCTGTTGACCTCTTATCTCTTCACATAGCAAAACGATGAATTTGATTGTTTTCCTTGCATCTGTACTAATTATGTCCACCAAATGCCAACTTAAAATTAAACAACTTTTAGAACTACAAAGTGGTCAAAGAGGTCTCAAAATAACGAACTTAAACAATTAGGCCCTCACCAGCTAGGTTCCTTATAAAAAGAAGCGTGTATTCTCATCGCAATTGTAATTCTAATAGTTATCGCATAATTCTAAGTTTTGTTGCTCTTGAAAACTACAATCACAATACGATCAATGCAACACTACGTAATGTCCTGGAGCTAATACTATTATCATCAGATATTCACGGGAATTTCGGCGTCCTAGCAACAACAATAGCGACGCGAAATTTAAAATTTGTCTTGCGTCATAGAGGACTTAGCATGCGTAAAAATTTTTTTCAACTCACCACGAAAAAACAGCAATTTACGTAAGTACATGTATTTTTAATGTTACTTTCACTTTCACATGAAAATACAGGCTATTCATAACTAAACAGCTTTAAAAAAAGCTCAAAGTGCTATATTTTATGTCACAATTGCCATTGCAGTGGATATTATCACAATAACAATTTTATCTTTAACAGGTTCACTTGAAATAGATAATTTCGCAAATACTGCTGCCGTAAGTTCATGTGTTCAGTTCTGCATTATCTGCCTGCCTTTAGTCTTTCCTCTTCATTGTAAGAAAGATAATTATTATTGATTTTCTGCAGAAAATAAAACTGTTTCATATTAATGCATTAAAAGTATATATTATTGTTACATTAAGAGAACAGTAGAGGCAAATTCAAACAACTGATAGCCTATTAACTCACCTCTGACTGACAATGACAATATATTTATATATAGTGTAAACATGGATAGTGAAATGGAACTTGCCATCCTTAATGAGCTTGCAGCAGTTGAGCCTGCAGCAGTTGAGCCTGAAGTGGCGAAGGAACCCACAGTGGTTCATTGTGGTGAGGAAACTGAGGTAACATTGAAAAATACTATAATCCATATATTGATAAATCTATATAAATGTCATGCATATATTATCAAACTGCTTTAAAAGGAAACACAATTGTGTCCTATGTGAGTCATTGGTTTTAATATATTGTTCTCATATTAATCCTAGCTAATCGACTTTACTGATATTCGGTCACTAAAAAGGCAATGTGCCTTCAAATTCAGTGCCATTCACAAAGGCACCAAGTTTCACTTCGTTACCACCGAAGGCAGGCATTTAACGAAGGAAGAAATAGCGTAAGTTGCAATGCAAAATTCCCATCTCATCTGTGAAACATACCAATAAAAAATATAATATACAATAATTAATGGAAGCTTCATCCCATATGAAGAGAGTAATAATATGTTAATATATTAATATATATTTAACAAAGGATGAAATAGCGCAAGTTGCAATGCAAAATTCCCATCTCATCAGTGTGTATAACATATTGCTTACTTTTAATTCCTTCTGTAACAATCTGTTCTTCTCTACAGGACATCTGGGGAAATCAATATAAAAATTTTGAAAAAAAAACTTTAAAAAACAAAAATACACACAAAAAAAAGGAAACGAAAAGAAAGTGGAAGCCCTTACCAGATGCATGTGGGCAGAAGTGCCCACAACAGAAATTGTATCTTTGGTAAGGGGCAGTTATAAAAAGTAGTTGTTGTTAGTCATATGTTCGTGTTTGTTTTTTGTTCGTTTTGTTTCAATGTTATTTGTTTGTTTCATTAAATTGTTAAATTGTCTGTTAGATTTTCTTATCACTGTATATTAGTAAATTGTCTAGAAACTATAGTTACCAGTCATCAATAATAATAATATTGTGGAAAATTATAACAAGACTATTACCTTTCAAAAACCATGCATTTCGCCAACAAATATTTATCAGCAACAGTACCTTTAAACTCTTCTTTCACATGTTGCGACACAAACCCTAAAAATTTGCAAGAAATGTATTTCAAAAACCCGTCTTTATAAATGAACTAGATGTGACCTTTGGGATGCATAATGATCTCCTATAATTCAATATACTTACCCGAAGAACAGTCAAAAATTGCCTGCATTGACATCGCACCACACAAATCCCATACCAAGAGAGTAGCACAGAGAGAGTACCTAAAATTCACGAATAATACGTGTAATAAAACGTAAGTAGCACAGAATCGTATCTCATTTTCCAATGCGAACAATGTATCTTATCTCTAGCATCCGTTTTTCTCAAATGTGGCCTATTCTCAAGGGATTCGTGGTCAAATACTATATTTGCTAAAGTCTTATACGCTAGAAAGATGAATTAAAACCTCCACAGAAACGCTATAGATTATTTTAAAGATGTAACCTGAAAGATCGCAATGATATAATACGATCTGGAAAACCTACTTACCATCGCCTGTGACCCACTCACAGAATAGAAAGATGAAAGGAAGGACGCATTGCCAGCATGTTCTTTGTTCAGTCCAATCCAGCTCAATCAGAAAATTACGTCAAAACGAGATTGCATAACAATAGAATTTGTTGCATGATTTTGATTTATGCTGTCTTTCATCAACGTAGCAATTTATCATGCTGGCGGTTGTGCTGTCCAAACATTCGTTTCCCAAATCTTGGATCGCAACGGAACTTGATGCTGAAATAAGAGAAAGTAAAGCTGAGAGAAACATTCATTTTGCCGCAGCTCAGGAGTAAGTAGACTTTATTTTTAGTTTCACCCCATTCAAGTTCCCATATAATTGCTTAGGCCAATTGTATTTCACTCATTGTTAACATATAGTTTCTTCCCGCTTATGTTTCGTAGCTTTTTATATTTAATGTTTTCACAAAGAGTGTTTAATCCTGTAGCCGCATGTTGGAGTCGCTTCTTTTCACTTTGTGGCTGCCTTCTTTGCCTTACCACCAGCCAAGCCCAATACTCCTATGAAACTCCTTTCTCCATGCAATTCCCATCCCATTGATGATGATTTTGAAGTATTTTTGCATTCGTTATCCACGGTGTCCCGTGCTTATCCTTATGTTCTATATGATTGAAACTAATGTAAAACCAATCCCAGCCGTTGAAATCTTTTGCCGTGTTGCAAGAGTCACACTTGATTTTGGCTATGAGGGCTTTTAATATATTCTTAATTCTACGTTACAATACAGTGAAAAAAGTCCCAATTGTTATTCCAGTTAAACAAAGTCGCTAATTATGAAAGAGCAATTTTTCAATAACAACATATTCAGCTCACAAGGGCTATTTTATCCAAATCTAATTCCTTATTAACCTTGATAGTATTATACCAACATACTAAATAGAATATAATTTGTCTCTTTCACTTTGTAGATCTACTGATGTACATCATTGTACAAATGCAACTATTGATTTCATCACGTAACCGACTTCATACCTATTGCTTTATCAAAATTCAATGCATCCGTGTCATCTTATCATGGGAACAAAATCATACCTCTGTAAGTCAACATTAATGTAAATTCTGGATGCTCATTATAGATGGTCCTTTACTGTTTATATTAGGTTGACAAAGGACCACTGGCAAGTGTCAATGGATGCATTCAACTGATAGCAGGCTAATTGTTGTTGTCCCTAAAACAAAACAAACTTTGATGTTGCATTTTATCTACTGTACCATCAGTACGAGGCTTACCCGATGAAAACGAGGATTTTCAAATGAAAACGAGGCTGATCGCTAAAACTAATTTCCATGCATGTTAAACACTACAATCGTGACAATAGATAGACAGGGGAGCGAGGGAGAGCCAAACCACTGTACGTGGGGTGGCAAAGGGCATGGGCGTTAGCGAATGCAGCGCACGAAGTGCGCCAACTACATTAAACTTTTTTTACTTGAGGGACTCCGGGAAGCGAGCGTAGCGAGCGCCCCCGGCTAGTCTAATATTACTATTCTGTGGAGTCACGTGATGACACACTTTCCTTGCCAAAAACAATAGATTCGCCTTTGCTGTAATTTGATTGGCTCTTTCGCACCTTCACATGAACAGTCAGGCGTTTTTTGTTATCATTCATATTTGCCTTGGGTTCAACAGCAGGTACTTTTGGAGAACAAGCATGTTTTTCTTTTCCGGACAAAGGATACATCAGCGCTGTTCAAAGTGTTTTGCGAGCTCAATTATCTTTGTAAGGACTTGTTAATTGTTTGAGAGACCTCTGCAAAATTGCAGTACACAGCCTTGTTTTGTTTTTGTAATGAAATAGTTGTAGTGTTTGTAGTTCGCAACCACCATTGCTGCTTCGGCATAATTGCGATGCTTAGGCCTAGTGTAAGCGCAGCAAGCCAAACTGTTGTAAGAGGAGCAGGCAGAGGCATGAGGGTAAGCGAATGCAGCACATGAAGTGCGCCCTATCAGTCAGTATTTTTTTATATAATAAATAGACAGGCGAGTGGAGCGAGCTAACCCATTGTACGTGGGGTTGAAAGGGACATGAGTGGCACGAAGTGCGCCAACCACATTAAGTTTATATTACTTGCCCCCCTCCAGGCAGCAAGCAAATGCAAGCGCTCCTGGCCAGTTAAAAGGAAACTGTGAAGTTTCAAAGGTCAGTAGAAGTTCAAGACAGTTACATGAAACAGTTTTTATATTTCAAAATTTCGAAACATTGTCTTTTAAATGAGAGAAAATTTGGGGGGTTTGAGTGAAAGAAATTTAATTATTGGCGTGTTACTTACTCCACTTCGATAAATGTTTGTGAACAATTTTTAAGGGACTTCTTTGCAGTTTTCTTTTAATATTATTATAAAACAATATGATATAATTTAAATTATGTTTTCACTTGGAAATTTATGAAATATTTCTTCTAAAGAAATTCGCTATTGAAACCTGCTTGGTAATAAAATATTGTGAAGTAAATTTTCTTGCTCTGGCCTCAGGCTACTTTTAGACTCCATTTTTCATCCGGTGGAGCCTAATTTATCCTCAGTAAGTGTATATTAAATGGATTAACCCTGAAATTTTGGTGTGTTTACTTGGGGGGCTCTTTGGACAATAGCAGTTGTATTTTCATTAGAAAATTTAACAGTGATTTAACTAGAATAATGAAAAACTTCACAGCATGTTTAAGTTGCTTGGGGTTTGCTGATTTCTATGTTAACCATATGTGTCAATGTTCAAACTAAGCTAACATCGTTAAACTATGGTAAAACACAGGATTATAATCAAACATTACCTTCTAGAGTTGTACAGGTACCCTAGACCTGTTCGAGATTTTCAACTTTTTACTTATAACAACTTAATACACAGTAAAGAGATAATTAAACGTATCTTTAATTGCAAAATTTTGATTTAGTGTTTGGGTGTCTACCTAAGCGATTAGGCCCGCAAAACAAAAGCTAGAGAGATTAAATAAACATGAAGAGCCGAATAAAAAGGAAAAATGTTATTATTCAAAAAGCTTAATAAAATCAGTTCATTTACCTCGGCAATCTCTTTGAGCATCTCTTGGTCGATTTCTGCAGTAAAATAGTCGTATTCATTCATGCCACTACTGAATTTGTACCTATCTGTGTAGCTGAAGTGTAAATGAATGGCGCCCACAACTCAAAAGAAATGCGGTCATTTAACAATTTGTAATTGCCTTTTGTTATTGATTACTGTGGCCCACAACTGCCACGGCCAAAACATTAACGCTGCAACATTCCCAAATATTCCACACCGATCCCAAATATTCCACACCATTCTCAAAAGGACTCGCGACAATCCCAAAAGACTTACGGAATTCCCGAAAAGCTCACGGTAAAAGAAAAAGCAACCTGGTCACGCAGCAACAACGACAACACCAAGAACAACAGAAAATTTTGAAGCATATGGGCATTTTGACTCGTATGGACAGTGGACAAGTTGAAGATGTATTGCCCCAGTTGTGGCAATGAAATACAACAACTACAGTTTTTTTGCCAGCATTGTGCACATGGTGAGTTGGTGTTTATACTTACATACCCACTTTTCCCCATCATATTTTCAAAGTTAAAATGGGAGGAAGTTGCCAATGGAGGTAATGAACAAAGCGCTGGTAGCAGGTGAAAATTTTTTGGCGCCATCTAGCTATTTACCATCTACCTCGCGGCATGCCTTTTCAACCAATGTTTGGTTTGTTTTTATTCAATCATTATTCAAAGTTTCAAAATCTTTAATTTATACAATTTACAACAAACAAAAAAACAAAAATACTGTCTACTATCTAGTCAACTGTATTAATAGAATGTAAAATTAATTGTCATAAGCAAATAAATCCACTCTTTTACATCATTCTAGATTTGAAAGATTCAGTACGATCCACCAGCAGCGCTGAGGATGGAATTCCAAAAAGAGGTACTATAAAGGTTAATGGGCAGTCTCCTCTCTAGAGTACGGCACACCCATGATTAACAATAAAACAATAGAGAACAAAAGAAAAAGGTTTTTGAACATCTGTGATGTCATCAAAAGCTGACATAGGCTATGTCTGCAACCATTAAAGTGCTTATACAACGAAATGTGACATATCGATTTTTTTATTTTAAATGAAAGCCAAAGATGTACAGTACTTCCTCGGTTATCCGAACCTCGATTATCCGAACCTCGATTATCCGAACGCCAAAAGTTTTTACTAAATCAGTTTTTTGCAAACAAACTGTCGATCACCAAATAAAATATACGTTGTCTTTTTAAATTTTTGTCTTTTATCAAAGTAAAATCCAATGGAAACATCAAGTTAACACATCAGTTTTCATATTCATGTTTACAATTACCGAAACCGCTAAAAGGAAATCGAACTGGAATTTCAAAATCCACGAGTTTTGACTAATTGTGATCGTCCCGTCTTCTGTTTGAGCACCCCGTGACTATTCTGGGTGATAAAAATAAACTTCATATCAAGACTAGTAGGTAAAATTTTTGTTCTCGATTATCCGAATTTTTTGCGTATCGGAACGGCCCAGCAAAAAATTGAGTTCAACTTGTTCGGATAACCGAGGAAGTACTGTACTGATCAGTTTGATGCAATTTTGACGTGCATCTGACAAGTATAAGTTACTTTAATTTCACCTTGAATCAGGCCACCTTTTGCGAAAAATATCGCAACGCTGTGACGTCACAGTGATGACCCAAATTATTTTGCGGAATGGAAGTCAATGGGTTTTTTCGAACGTTGTCTGGTTTTTTTTTAATAGCTCCACTCAGGGTGGGGATATTTGAGCTCCGGCTAAACCAACATAAGGGCAAATTTTTTAGCTGTCGTTCTGAAAAAAATTGGTGTCATTTCATTTAACGTTAGAGACACAACTTAAGTTTGAAAATGGGTACCTCCAAAAAATGTGACGTCATCCCGCGTCACCATTGTTGCTTTGAGTTGCCGCGGAGCGACACGTAGCCCTGGTTTGGCTTATCCCAGGTCTTATTTTTTGTAATAACTTATTGTAGCTCAAAATTGCAGACATTGAATTATTTTTAGAAACTTCGGAAATTAAAATTCCTTTGATATCACCCCAAAAAGCTAAATCTTCTGACATTTGTTTTGGTCGGCTCGGGCCTAACCACTCCGGGTGAGGAGTGCTTAGGCCTGAGTAAAGCTGAGAGTCACACGGGTTGGTTTACGAGCTTCTTTACTGCATCTATTGCAGGAATAGCGTTTGATTTTAGTTTTAATCTCATCTTTAATTCTTTCCCAATATCTCTCTTTACTTCAAAGCAAAAATGAGCGCTATAATGAATAAAATCCTGCTATCCTAGTCGGTGGGTGCGAATGATGTCTGTCTCCTGAACTCCTTAAAAAGAAGTTGTTCTGTTTGATTGGTTTTGAAATACTATCAGCAACATTATGAGACGATACTTTTTCGCAACACTGAGTAATCGTACAATTGTCTCCGTTATGTATCTCTAGGACATGTAAATAGTTTTATGATTTATTTGCTCCCGAGACGACATACCCGTCATGTGTGTGCTCGCTCACAGCTCGCCATGTCAAATTTCAATAGAAGGAAGCCTGTTTGACGTTGCAGACGCGACGTTTGATGACATCACAGTGATGTTCAGTTTTCGCACGAAAAAGGTCAAAATTGCCTACTTTCAAGGTTAATAGCGAAAAAAGTATACATAATTTGCAAATTTTATTTGCGCCACGTTAATCAGTGCAATCTATAGATTTTTGAAATAAAAACACTATGTAAACATTCGTTGCGTAAGCACTTTAAAGCAAAAAATGCAATTTTTGAAATTGATATTGCTTTATCAACAATTTTTGAAAATATTTTTAAATTGTTGACAAAGCAACCAATTTTTAAAAATTGGTGATAGGTTTTTTCTTACCAGTTCTCATAAAAATCTACATAATATATGTCTCTGCTTGAGCTAAACTAAGAATGATATGAACTGCTTTACAAATGATTCTTGCAAGGTGAGTAGCTAAATTTTATGCAGTATTAAAAATGTAATTTTGATTGTCATACCAATTTTCATGAAAAAATCATGTCCTGATTTGTGTGAATATTCTTAAAATATTTTCTATTTTGCCAGAAATTGCTGACACCAAAGACCAACCAAGCCAATTTATACCAAAGCACCCTGTGAAATCATTTGACAAATATCGTGCACACAAAGGGAAAGAATGGAAATCCAGAAGGCAGAAAACACCAAAACAAGTTCCAGATGATGTAATAATTTCAATAGGCTTGGTGCAAAAATGTGAAACAGAGGAAAGATTAAAGCCAAAGCGAGGCAAACGACTGGCACTGAGAGTTAACATTAAGGACCCATACAAGGTGATATTGGATAAGGCTGCTGAAAAGTGGAAAAATTACCACAGTGACTGTTACAAAGAACGGGAATACATGCTGACATTTCCGGATGGAAAAACAGCCAAATTCATGCCTGGTACTTTTCAATGGTTTGATTTAGCATTGTACAAAGAAGATGTTGGCAAAGATTACAAAATATTTGTTTTCCATTTGTGCACAGTGGAAGACAACTTGCGTTCAGAGGGAGAAGAACCACCTCATAAGGTTGGGAAAGTTGCTGAAAATGCAGAAAGTCACTTCGAAATAGATGGCCATTTTGCACATAACGGAGCCACAAAATTTTACCAAGAAGATAATTTTCATGAGATGCGACTGGATTGTAATTTGTTGCTCACTGGTGAAACGGGAGAAAGCATAGCTAACATTGACAAAACATTTTGCATGGCGACCGAGGAAACTGATGTTTCTGGTGTTTCAAGTTCAGAACCGGTTCAAGAAAGTAACAGCTTAAGAAACAACTCCTTGGCAAGATCTGTATATTCACAACAAGGCACATCTACATCTACTGCCCCTGCCTCCTTTCAAGTAGAGTTGACATATCAAGAGAAGTTGTCAAATTTGATGGCTGCCTTCAATGGAGATAATGAAAATATTAATGGAGATGATACTGATAGTGTATTGTTGGCTGTGAGATAAAGATGATTATGGACTGATGCACATCAAAAGTGTAAACACGACTTTGGAAATGGAATAAAAAAGATATCAGTTCAGTTTATAGGAGAGGAAGCAGTTGACACAGGAGGACCTATCAAGGAATTCTTTTTCATTGATATTTGATGAAGCAAAGAAACATATCATGTGCACTGGGGATGGTACACATTTTGCCATTTTGCTTTGCTCCATGACATGGAGAAGGTAAGACATGGGTGTTTTCGTTTTTTTGGAACACTCATTGCACTGGCTTTGCTTCAAGGTTGTGCTGGACCTAGGTCATCATCATCATCATCAAAATCCTCGTGGACACTTGGGGTCCTTGGAGTGTCCCTATGTAAAGGTCTGGTATAATAGGGACATAAACTCTTTTTTATCCAGCATTAATTTTTGTATTTGCATTTTAGACATATTAAGGTCTTTTTCAATTTTTACCCATACATCACGATGATATTTTTTATGACCAGTAGTAAAAAACATTTGTTTTTGCAATGAACAGTTTTCAAGTCTTGTGACATGAGCTAAATATTTTAAATGTTGTATTTTACAAAAAGATTTTATAATGTCGATTTAGTAATTTTGTGTAGGTCCTCATTACTAAGAACATAAGCCCAATCAAGACCTTCAGGTTCTGGAGTGGTGTCCTTTGATTTGTTTGTTTTATTTTTAACTTTTAAATATTCAGGTGGCACATTTTTTCGTTTAAAACCGTTAGTTACCATTTTCCTGAGAAACCCATGCCAAATGGATTCTAGTTTTCTCAACTCACCGGCAGATAGATCCTAGGATTGAGCGCTGTAAAGCAAACGGCTTCACACCCATGATTCCAAAAGCTTTACTCGAGTAGACATATAGATCTTTTTATCTGTTAGAACGTGCTTTAGTTGATTCCACTTTTGGTAAGCTGATGAAATGCGGAAAGACAGATAGCGGGATGGGTCATCATTATTGTTGGTGATTACATGTCCAAGGTATTTAGACCTACGCACATTCTTAAGTGCAACTCCCCCTAACGAAATAAGTGGTGGTTTGTCTTTTATTTCATCAGCAACATCATCAGGTGCATTATGCCAAGTGTGGGTCCACAGCTTCTTAATGGACCACATCTTAAACCATCTCTGTATGACATTCCAGATTTCGAACAACAAGAGAAACTGAAAGAGCTTATAGGGCTTATGCAGCCTAAAATTACATATAGTTTTTTTGTTGAAAAGTATAGAATTCAACATGCTTATCAAGATGCCGCAGATAGAATATAAAAATATTTTGTAGTTTTTGAGTTATTCATTGTCAAAATAGGGAATTTGGACAAATTCTGTTGAAGAAATTGACGTCAGAATAATGCGCAATCCCAGACACCTTCGCGCACCACTGCTAACAAAAACAACAAACCGGCCAGACTGAAAAACGACGTCAATATGTAACTTAAAATAGGGAAACAAATACTAATAAAGAGTATTAAAAAAGCATTTCATGGTCGATCATGTGTTGTAGGGGAACCCAACAGCGCGAGTTGGACCAACACTAAATTCGTCTCTCTCCATAAGTTTTGAAACTCTTTTAAAGACCTGGATTTGGACCGTAACAACTGAAGACAAAACAGTACAATGAACAAAACTCATATGATTCCATAGAATTAATGTTTAACAGTTCCAACAATTTATTAAATAACAAATGAACTAACCAATTATCAGCAGAAGTTATATTCTCAAAAAGGGCATCCAGCTCTTTCAGGGAAGGGATAGGCCTTCAAACCCCGATTCTGTATCATCACTACTGTACCGTACACACAATAGGGGAAAAGGGTCCTGGGACACCCAGTATTTTAGCAAGTTTTACACGAATACTTTAGGTAGGGGTGATTATTTTCAATGTCGCCAAAATTATTTTGGTCCGGCGATGAGAAAGGATCGGTGCCCAAGACAATATTGTTTGGGGGGGGGAGTTGTGGTAGGATTTTGCTCACAGGGAACAAAGTGTGCAGAAGCATAGCATCATCCAATGAAATTTTCAGGTGTCCCAGGGAAATTGGTCGCCTACTACAGCTCTGGATCTTGCAAAAGGTTCTCATTCGTACAATTTTCGACTACTATACAAACTGACTACTGAATATTCTTTGTCTTCTTCGCTACCCTCAAGAAGACTTCTTCCTTCGTTGTCAGAGGAATTTGTTTTAACTACTATTTTCGCAATCCAATATTTTGAAAAGATTTTAGCCAGACACTGTTTCAACAGGCCGGGCCGCTCTTGCTCAGAGAACAATAGTTGAAGAACAATAGCTCGGTTCATTCTAATGTCACATTTCACCAAAATCATGAAAATTTTATTTTTTTCAAAATTTGTCAAAATTTCTGTGTTCTATTGAAAACAACGGAAATTGGCTCATAATGTGAGGAAAATATCGCGCTTTTAGCCACAGGTGAGGTAATTGAAATGAGCGTCACCTATGTTGAGTTATTAAAAAAACTGTTGCGCACGGCCAAATTTTCCCATACTGACCCCTATAAAAATGATTTGCATGTCATCAAACTGACGTCACAGCTCTTCAACAGACCTGGGTGTGTTTGACCTTGAAAAAAAACATACTTATACTCGTCAGAAAACACTCAAAATAGGTTCATAGTGATACTCAGATCTTTTTCTTTCCATTCCCGTAAAAAAAATTGATATGTCATTTTAGGCTGCATAAGCCCTTTATTGATACAGACAATGCGACACAATTCCAAAAGAAAATTACTGATTTCCCAGAAAGGTTCGATTTTGGAGTAACTAGCATGACCATAAAGTTTTCGGATAGGGAAGAGCTTGTACATGATATTGCCCAGCATTTTGTTTGCTCAAGTTGTAGTGAAGAGTTGTTAGAAGTCCGTAAAGGGTTTAGATGCACTGGGCCTGTTTCAAATTCTGCAGCAGCATTATGATGAGGGGAAAAAGAGTTTCTTGTGCCAACAATGCAGAAGGCCACAGATATCATGGCACTCTTCTAAGATATAGTATACTCAACAGAAAATGGCACAAATTTAGAAACAAGGAGAAGAAAGGAGGAAGACATTGTGTATAGCTTGACAACCTTTCTTGAAAGTTTACAATATGATGGAGCGATGGAACTGCCCCTGATTCTTCTTGAAGAAGATGGCATTGAAGAACAGACAACAACAACGATCACTCTGGAAGAAGTCTGTAGATTTTTGACAGGATCCAAATATGTTATAGCATCGATGATTGAAAAAGGCAGTGTCACATTTGATCATGATGGTTGATTTGGATGTCTAGAAGTGCACCCTTGCAATACAAACCTGACCTTTCCTGCGACTGAGAGGTATTACAGTTCTGCTGATGTGTTCATCAAGAGTTTTACTGAAGATATGCGTTGTGGGAGGGGATTTGGCATGGTGTAAAGCCAAATTAACTTGTGCTAATTTTTATTTGTTTTGCTTGATTAGTTTTTTCTTGTTCTGTTTATTGTTAGGCACTACTTTACACAGAGGAAACTGTCATAAATTTAGACTTGAAATCTTGACCCCAAAAGGCATGAAAGAAGCTTTATTGAACAGTACAATCTTAATCAACAAGTAACCTATCTACTCCATTGATCGTCTGTCTGATGTAATTTGCAGCGATAACATTATTCAATTTTGAAAAGGTAGCGCGTAATGTTTGAATGGTTGTTTAATTGCTGTCTTCGTGAAAACCATGTTGAGCCATGTCCATTAAGACTTCATACAATTTCAGGGCATCCTGCCAGCTGGTAGCCTCATTGAATCCGTTTACTTCTTTCACATATGTAAAATATTCCTGATATGTGTTTAATTCAGGATGTACAATAATGTGCTGTGAGGCAAAAGTGATTTCTCGATCTTGAACTTGCAGACCAAGATTGTTGTCTCCACCATGATTTTCAGGCAAAAAGAAATGGGAATTGGGTCTACCAGATACACTGTTAAACCTGGATCCTTGTATCCTATGGGTGTTCCAATGCTCCATGAACAAATTCAAATCTCCTTGTATCGATGGCGAGAAACAATACCACAAACACTCTTTACTTAACTCAAATGACATATCTATTGTTCTTTCTGACTTGACATCTGAGAACCACTGAGGGTAGCTTCTGGAAAAATACGACCACCATCCTTCGATCCTTTGATTCCGGGGAGATGGGACGTACCGGGTGCATCAGGATTTCCTTGAAAGAAACTTTGAATTGATGCTGCAATTACATTTTCAGTTCCCAGATCAGTAACTAACCCAACTGGACAGATGCCCAACTCCCCAACCGTTTTTAAATACATAGCTGCTATGTTGTGGGCGAGTTATTTGAACGAGTCACGTTCAGCCAAAGCAGACATCTACTAAAACCATCGATTCCACTGTGTATGGGAAAGCCCCAAGGCTTTAATTAATCGTAACCGTCGATATGCCATGCATGATTTGGACCAGAATTGTTGTACTGCCTTCGTTGCAGTCGGTTTCGCCTGCGCAGTGCAGTGCCCTCTGGGTCTATCTCTTTCAGTAAGATTTGAAACACAGATCATGGTACACGCAGCCCTTCCATTTCGAGGAAGTGCCATAAATGGTGTTATCCACACAGTGAGCCAGATCCATTAACTATTTCTGCAATTCGCCCTCATACTCTGGTCAAAATGGTACTGTATTTGTGAGTGTTTTTATCATGCCTTCTGTGTAGCCCAAACTGGAGCAGTGTTCTATGCAACGTACGATAGCTGATTTTGTAACCATGATGTTGGTCCAAAAAAAGTAAAACTTCGTCATAACTGTAGCCAGAATTGAATTTCGTCAAAAGATCTATGTACATTACATGCAGTGTATAAAAAGTTTATTGTAATGAAAGTAATTGAGTGAGGAGAATCGAATTTTGCATTACATCATTACTGACAGATGTGCTCAGAAATGGGAATGTTTTGATTGGTAAAAAAAACCATTGAAACAAAGGATTGAAACAAAGGAGGTCCATGTTCATCTCCGCAACAATGAAGCCATTTGCCAATCCAGTGGGTCTTTCTCAAACCCATGTCAAGAAATGAGTAATACGATGGTACAAGTTGCGCAAGGCCTTACACAGTCTGTCGAAATTATGACACAAACCAAGCTTGCAATGGCACATGTTCCTGCCCCTTTCAATATGCATCCACAGTATGGACATTCTCAACACATAAATAATTATGCAGGACCACAAGCAGCACCACCATCAGCACCACCGTTTGACATACAGCACAACTCAGGTTATCAGCTTAATGCATCTGATAAAAGTGACTCAAATATCAGTGACCATAGACAAAAAACATAAGCATAATAACCCACCACAAAAGGATTATATTCCACTGCAGTAGTGCAAAATCAAAATGCCACACTTAATGTTCAGTCATGTGTATTGTGTTGCTTGTTCTCGCGTTTGTTTTTATATTTTATTGTGTTTTATTTTATTATCAAGAGCTTATTGAATGTGACCCCATGAGAACTGGACAATTTAATTAACAATGACTTTGAGAAGGGGAGTTGAAATTATTAGTTTTAGTTGAGGTAATCTGGCTAGTTGAGTGACAAACATGTCGTTCATTTATATTTTGTTTATCTAAATTTTGCTCTAAAGCTAAGCGCTCTTGAAGCCATTTTCCTACTCGTGACACACAACCATAGTAGTGATTATAGGTTCCCTTGTGTGATAATAGCATAATTGTTTTGCTTTCAGTAGTTTTCTGGCAAATGCTGTTGTATGTATTCTGTGAGAACTGTTCGTACATATTCACACCCTTCAATGTTGCAGGAGTAAACTGGATCAGGAATATTTAGATTGCATTCCTCGTCATTGTGATGCTTTGTTATTTGTGCTTGAACCTCTTCTTCATTCATACCACAGTTTTTTTGGCTTCACGGTAATTGTGTAGAACAAAACAGCTGCAAACAACTTTTGGGACAATTTCCAATTTCCAGTCAACTTTTCTGTTCATAAAACCCCATCAAGGTTTGAGACAACCAAAAGAACATTCTACTTGGTTTCTTGCAGATCGCAACATATTGTTAAAAATGACCTGCTTATTATCTGAGCACGTTTGGTACTCTTTCATTCAAAATGGTGTTAAAGGGTATGCCGGATCTACAATCAAGTAATTAGGGATCGCCTCGTAGCCTACCAATGCTGTGAAAAAAGTGTTGGGAAGTTCTCCTTCTGGTAATTTTGAATTGACTGCAGAGTTTGCAACAATTTTAGCATCATGCACTGAGCCTGGCCATCTGCAATCAATGTCCATAAATAAGCCTTTACTGTAACATATTGCTTGAATATTGAGGGAGTGAAATTGATTGCAGTTAAAATAATCTTGTGCATTTTACTCGGGGTTCTTGATCCTAACGTGAGTGCCATAAATGCACCCAAATGATATACTTCTGCAATTGTTTTTTTAACAACGCACTGATGGATAACAAAAGTAATTGCTGTCATCCACAATGACCCAGTGAATAATACAATGACCCTTTAAATAATACAATGTGACAGCCAATTTTTTCTCTGTATTGAAGAAACGATGATTAGGAGTTATGGCTTCTGGTGCAATAAATGGTTGAAGCTCTGCAGCTAAATCAAGAAAAGATGACCTATTCATTCGAAAATTCTTTATCCATGAATTTTCAGGCACATTAGCTCCCAGCATGTTTTGCCACCACTGGTCTATTCTTCCATTTACCACCCATGTTGATCGTGGTTTTCAACACAAAAGCTGTTGTTGTAAAAATTTCCTTCTTCTGCTAATTCTTGACCTCTTGGAACTTATGTATGCTCCTAAAGTCATATGCCTTCTGGCTTCAAACATCTTGTAAGCAATAACTCTGCCATTCAAGAATAAGAGGCAAACTGAACTGCGAAAAAACATAGAAAGCCATCTTCTTCATGTTCATATGCGATGCTATTTTTGAATGATTTCCCGCCCATAAAATTTACGCCCAGGTGTTATTTCAAACCGGCTGAAGTTACAAACGGGCTGAAACCTCTCATATAATCAGCCCCTTTGTAATTTGCAAAAGGGAACTTTGATTCGAAGATGACCCTGTCCCCCGAAGCTAAAGAACAACTTCACTGGTGGCTTACAAATTTAGCCATCTCTCTCAATGATATTGAGATACCACCAGTAAATATTGTCATTCATTATGATGCATCTCTTTCTGGCTGGGGTGCAGTACAAGGGAACTCCTCAACAGGTGGTCAGTCCAACCCAAATGAAGCATCTCATCACATAAATTATTTACAGCTACTTGCTGCATATTCTCAAAAGCTATTACCAACACACATGTCAAAATCCTTGTAGATAATACAACAGCAGCTGGTGTAAGAAACAACATGGGTACTTGTCACATGTAATAGTGTCGCTTCTAAGATATGGGCTTTTTGTGAGAAAAATAATTTATGGTTAACTGCTGCACATATTCCGGGCAATCAAAATACTACTGTGGATTTCGAATCTAGATGCAAAAATATTGATACTGAATGGATGCTCAATTCAGTTTACCCGTTTGATGCTTTGTCCAGCTTTTCCTTTGTATTTACATTTATTAGAAATTCACAACTTCCAAGCTTACACTGAAATATCTTTCTTATAGAATTGCCTTTTTGGTAGCATTGTTAAGTGGGCAGAGATGTCAGACCTTAAGCAAACTTTCAATTCATAACATGTCAATACCTGGGGACAAAATAACATTTGTTATTTCTGATAAGTTAAAACATACAAGGATAAATTCGCATCAGAGACGTTTAGAGCTTTCATCGTGCCCAAATGATAGTAATTTGTGTATTGTCATTCATTTGAATAAATATTTAGACATGACTAGAGGTCTACCTTGCGATATTGCACTGGGTAACGATGTTGAACTATAACTTTAATATTAGATATATTATGGCAGCTACTGGATGGTCTAATGACGGAACTTGTCAAAGTTATTACAATTTTGAACAACCGGATAATTTGAATTATAGTGACTCTATTTTGAATTCTGTTACTCTAGATTGAAGGCAGTATAACAATATGATATTGGTTGTTGTTGAGCCATTGACCCATGCTTTCTGTTATATATTTTCTGTTATTTGGCGTTGCAAGTGACTATTTGCTCCATGTTTTCTCTAAAACCTCATACTAGTCTCTAATGACGTAAGCTGATGGTGAAATAGAATTAAAAATTAAACAAGACTTACCTGTAGGTTGAAGTTAGATTGCAATTCAATGAACCATCAGCTAGGAGTGGAGGAATTGTATGCCCATCACAATTTGTGTCTGCTCCCTATCGCCATACTCCTCCACTCGACATAGAGGAAATAGTCACACTCTAAATGCTGATATTTCCATGCGAGGTACAGTCTCTCGTACAACTCCAACATCTACTTGCTTGTGCATGTGCGTCGCAAGTCAAAAATTGAATAAATGGCTGTGAAAGTCCGAATATTGCTTAACCCAAAATATTGTAATGAATTTTCAAACTCTGGAACATGGGGATTCAGAATACAAAATCAAAACCCAAATGTTTTGGTCATTATGTAGGGTGGCATGATCAGTACATGATGTCATCAAAAATTAAATTGGCTATAGAATAGACCTTACCCTTAATTACGTCACTGGTCTTGGTGCAAGCAATGCATCCTGGTACTAGTAGGCACGTATCTAAAACTTGTGGTTAGTGATAGATATCACCAGGAAAACCGATGTTCTTCCTCAGTGAGGCTCTTGCCACATACTATAACAAATAAACATAACGAAAATAACATAAGTAGAAGTGGAAACAACGAGAAGGACACACATAAGAAACAATACATGGAAATGTTCTAAATCGACATCTTTTCGACATGCTTCGTAGAGCCAAAAAAATTCTTGATCTTGAAAACTTTGTCAGGGATACGTTGGACTTGAGCCAAGTCTCACTTTTTAAGAAAAATACAAGGCAACCCCTCCAGAGGAGTGAGCGAGCACAGCGAGCAAGAAGGGGAAAGAAAGTGAGACTTGACAGAATAATCAACGTCGCGCACGGGTTTTGTTGAGCTAGGTGCATTCAGTTTTTCAGTTTAAACAGCATGGAGGACACTGATGACGACATTGACGAAAAAGAGAATACCATTCCTTTTTCTTGTAATACACCAAAGTGTCGTATAAATCCTCATCAAGTGGAGATAATATTTGTGTGATTTGCTGAGAAAATGTAAGAAAATTTAAAAATCCATCAGACATGAAAATTCAGTTGTGGCACAAAGAAAACTTCACAACGGCAGCTAAAGTTATTGAAGTTTATCTTGATGAAAAATTATCACATAAGGCTGATTTCAAAATTATTTGCGAAAGTTGTTTCCGTACAATTCAGCATGCAAATGATGAAAGAAAGAAGAGGAAGGCTTGATTCTTAGTTGGCCGAGAAGAAAACCTGACAAAATAGGCCTAAATCTGTATTTTTTTTCCTCATCTATTTAAAGATCACTATCATTCATTGAGCACTCACTGCCAGATGATAAGTCTGATTCTGCATGCTGCATTTCAAAAGGCAGTTGTAGTTCATGGGATAAATTCATTTCTGGCACAAAATTGGCATCTACTAATTTATTATCTTTGTTAGCCAGTTTGACAGCTCCCAGTATATCTACACAAACAGATGCATTCATCACAGAAGAATACTTCTTTACATCTGTGTCATAAAATAACTTATTACTATTATTATTATAAAGATTAGCCAACCATTCTCATAGTGGAACTGTGGCTGGTTTCCAGACTCTCCGCCATTTTGGGATTAGCGAGACGAGTCATCAGTTGAGTTTTGTCGTTTTGTAGGCTTGTATTAGATGCTGAATTAATAATGAATAAAGCCTATATATTTCAGAAAGCCATGTCTTATGCCATGGCTACGTAGCTCCTAATGTCTATGAATACATAGCTGAATGTACAACATATGAAACTGCAATAGAAACTTACAAAGCTTTATACTTGAAACCGACAAATGAAATTTATGCAAGGCACATGCTAGCTACTCAACGCAGGAACATGTGAGAAGTAGATGTCCAGCAGAAGATTCCATGTGTAGCAATTGTGGGGAAACTGGGCATTTTGCCCGACTGTTTAAATCAATGGGACGATGCTCTGGTTCGAAAGGAACATCTGCAGCTATGTTGCAACCCACTTTAGCAGCAGTTACAGCTTCTTCTGGGTGCAAAGCAATTACTGATGTAATTGTTAATGGTCATCAAGTTAATGCTTTGATAGACTCTGGAAGCTCTTTGAGTTGTATAGACCCTTCTTTGGTACACAAACTCGAGCTTTCAGTCCATCCAGAATCAAAAAAGGTATCCATGGCTTCCTTTGAACATCGATCAAAAATTGAAGGCAGTTGTTTAGTAAAACATGGTATAGAGGATCAGAAATACACTAATATTCATTTCTTTATAATGAATAAACTATGCACAGATATAATCCTGGGTCAAGATTTTCTCAAGCAGTATAAGAGTGTAGAGATAACGCTTGGTGGATCAGAACCAACTTTACATGTCTGTGCATTGAAAGCTGTGAATGTACCTCCACCTTCATTATTTCAAAATTTAACACCTGACTGTAAACCTGTGGCCATTAAGATATACTGCTGATGACACAAAATTTATTGAAGCAGAAACAAAGAAGCTCCTAGCAGATGGGATAATCGAGCCAAGTATTTCACCATGGAGGGCCCAGGTATTAGTGACTACTAATGAAAATCATAAGAAAAGAATGGTGATTGATTACAGTCAAACAACAAATCGTTTCACACAGCTGGATGCTATCCTCTTCCTAATATCAATGATATTGTTCAGAAAATTGCTCAGTATTCAGTATTTAGCACAATAGACTTAAGGCGTGCATACCATCAAATACCTCTAAAGGAGGAAGACAAACCTTACAACACAGCTTTTGAAGCGTCATGTGGACTATACCAGTTTAATCGTATGCCATTCGGTGTCACAAATGGTGTAGCTGGTTTTCAACGTTCAATCGATGGGGTTATTACTAAAGAGAACATTAAAGATACATTCGCATATGTAGACAATGTTACATTATGTGCCAAAACTCAGAAGGAACATGATGAGAACCTTGAGAAGTTTCTTGAGGCTGCGAAGAATTACAATATGACATTCAACGAAGAGAAAAGCACATTTTCTACCGATAGATTTACCTTATTTGGAAGTGTTATCACTAAAGGCACAATTAAACCTGACCTTGAGCGTCTTCGTCCATTGAAGGAATTGCCACCACCACAGAATATTACAGCACAACGCCATGTAATTGGCATGTTTTCTTACTATAGTAAGTGGATACCAAAGTTTTCTGAGAAAATAAGGCTTTTAATTCAAAACAAGCAGTTTCCTATGTCTGGTTCTGCTTTACAAACTTTTAAACAATTAAAATTGGACATTGAGAACTCAATTATTTATGCCATTGATGATTCTATACCTTTTGAGGTAGAAACCAATGCGTCGGATTATGCAATAGCTGCAACTCTTAATCAACCCGGAAAGCCAGTCACCTTCTTCTCTCGAACTTTGTACCCAAGTGAGCAGAATCATTCACCAGTAGAGAAGGAAGCTTATGCTATAGTTGAGTCGCTCAAATGTTGGAGGCACTTTCTTTTGGGAAGGCATTTCAAGCTAATTACTGACCAGCGATTAATTACTTTTATGTATAATAACAAGTGTGCTAGTAAAAATAAAAATGAAAAACTCATGAGATGCCGTGTAGAGCTGTCCTGCTTCAAATACGATATTGTGTACCATCCAGGTAGAGACAACAAAGGGCCTGATACTTTCAACAGGATGTTTTGTGCTAGTGTCAATGACAGTTCACTACATGAGCTGCATAACTCGCTATGTCATCCAGGGGTGACACGATGCCACAACTTGCCTTATTCGGTTGAGGAAATTAAGAGAATGACATCAACTTGTTCTGTTTTTGCTGAGCTAAAGCCACGTTTTCATCGATCAACTGGAACACTTGTTAAAGCTACTCAGTCATTTGAACGTTTGAATATTGACTTCAAGGGACCATTACCGACCTCAATTAAAAATAAATATATGCTTACTACAGTTGATGAATTCAGTTGCTTTCCCTTTGTCTCCCCATGTCAGGATATTAACTCGTCTACAGTAATCAAATGCCTCTGCCAATTATTTGCTATATTTGGAATGCCTTCGTATGTGCATTCTGATAGGGGATCAAGTCTAATATCAGAAGAACTAAAAAAATCTTCCAATGTACGAGGAATTGCAACAAGTCGAACAAGCAGATATAATCCTCAGGGCAATGGACAATGTGAACGCTATAACGGATTTATTTGGAAGGCAGCTACTCTCGCACCTCGCACTGAAAACACGTTCACTTAGTATTTCACAGTGGGAGGAAGTGTTGCCAGATGCTCTTTACTCGATACGCTCACTTTTATCTACAGTTACAAATTGTACCCCTTGCGCATGTTTACTTATCAAAGGCGATCAACAAATGGGAACTTTGTACCTACCTGGTTAATGACTCTTGCAACTGTACTCATGAAACGTCATGGTCGCAATAGCAAACATGATCCCTTGGTGGAAGAAGTTGAGTTGATCAAGTCAAACCCAGAATATGCATATGTAAGACATCCTGACAGAAGGGAGAGTACTGTTTCACTGAGACGCCCTGTGGACAACCTGCATTGAATCAGTCGAACAATCCTGGAAGCGACAATAGCATTGAGCATAGAACTCCAGCCCCAGAGCCAGCTGAAGTTCCAGTATCATCAGGTGAAACGGTTGGAGAACGAATACCCACCCAAGAGCTTCGAGATGAATGTGTTACAGAAAGATTACATGAACCAGAACAAATTCTCAGGCGATCGGAGTGTATACGAAGACCACCTGATAAACTAAATCTGTGATAAATCACAAACTCAAGTGTAACTTCAATTACTTCAGCAGGGGGGACTGTCATAAAATAAATTATTATTATTATGAATATAAAGATTAGCCCACCAATCTCATAGTGGAACCGAGGCTGTTTTCCAGACTCTCCGCCATTTTGGGATTAGCGAGGCAAGTCATCAGTTGAGTTTTGTCGTTTTGTAGGCTTGTAGTAGATGCTGAATTAATGTTGAATAAAGCCTATATAACTCAGAAAGCCAAGTCTTAGTTTATTCTTGAAAGGTTCTACTACTATTTCAATCTGCAACTGTTTCGATATTTTTGGCATGCTTTAAAATTTGCTCAACAGCAATGAGAGGAAAACCAGTTGCTATGTCTAATCCACTGTAAATGGGCTCTGGGGGGTTTTTCTCACCAGGTTATGTCTTATTGACAGTGAATATTTTGAGAGGAGATTTTTTTGTACATCAAGAGCTAAACGTGTGTTACCCTTTTCAGGGCTGGACTGCTTTTTGTAGAACATATCAGGGTTGAGGCTATCTTCAAAAGCAGATGAGGATTTAATTTCATTTTCTTTGCATGTTTCACATGTGCAGGTTTTTGTACAAATATCACAGCAGTTGTGTGCTGGTAAAACCAGCACACAACTGCTGTGATATTGTGTGCTTTTTTGCATTGTGTAAGCACACAACGCAACCAGCAGTTGTGTGCTTTTTTTCTGGGGGTCAATAAGGGTGCAAATTGGTATGGAAATGATCGCTGCATTGTGCTGATGAAACTAAGGCAATCCGCTAATTTCCAACCCCAGCGGTTCGGGAGTTATGGCCCATTTTGTGTTCCGACTTTCTAGAAAGTTCCGAGGACCGAGTTAATGAGATGCAAAACGAGCAGGGAGAAGCACGTGTTTTTTTGGTTGAACGGGCGGCAAGTTGCTCGGGTTTAAGCACGAATACGTGCCGGAAATCAATTGTAAAGACGTGTCAATTGTTGTCAGGACCTGTGGAGACAATGTGTAGACAATTATTTCAAGGTATTTCTTTTATGTAATTGTTTTTGGGTGGAAATAGCACGAGTTTTGTTTTGTTTCACCTGACGTTTTTTGTGTTGAGGCAAGGGCCTAACCAAAACACAAAGACAACTTTCATTTTCTCGGGTCGTTCTGGGCCGATTTTGTCCATTTAAACTTTCGATAACTGTTCATTTGCACGAGAACTAAAGTTATCTGGGGTTGTTTTTTTGTTTTCTCGATTTTCCTCTGTTTTTGGACAGTTTTGGCCGAGTTTAGGTTTTGCTGGAAAACACGAAATTTTCATGCAACACGCGTGTTTTTTGCATTCGCGAAAATTAAATTTTAACCTGCCAAAACTTTGTTTTTTTCACCCAAATACTTTCGATAAATGTTTGCCAAGCTATTAACTTCATGTTGATATTTTCGTGGGGTGTGTAGGACAAAAATTGGCCACGCTAACATAATTTGAAAGTTTGCGAATCGTGTTTTAAAAGCTATTTTTTGCACGGGTTTGATTTCATGGCCAATTTTGGTCAAGAAAATCAAGTCTTGAACTCCAAAAATACCCAACTAAATTTGCGAAAAGCGTTTCAAATGCACCCAAGTACTTTCGATACTTATTCGCCAAGGTATCAGCTTCATGTTGGTGTAATTTGAGTTCAAATGGACCAATTTTGACCAAGTTAGGGGAAATTTGGTGTTTTTAAAGTTGGCTGATGAATAAATTTTTTCACGGGTTTTTTGTTGGGCTGCACTAAATACTCCCTTACAATTCAAAACAACATTGTTATGAAATGTTCGCTGCCATTGTTAAGAAATGTGTCGCTGTCAGAAATATCAGATTCGCTGCTTTCTTAGCTACAGTTTGATATAATTTTTATTACAGATTGAGTTTAAATTTTCCAGGATTGATTAAACTTTTGAAGGCAGCTTTTTTTTTCAAACTTCACACTGAAGCTATCAACTTTCAGAAGCGGCTTTCAGGGGACGGCAGGGCGGGCGCTGGGTGGTCGCTTGCCAGGGGGAGGATTCGACCACCCACCTTTACTTTCTTTAGAAATGTTGCGTCGTTGTATGTATTGTGGGGTATGTATTGTAGGGTATGTATTGTAGGGTATGTATTGTAGGGTATGTATTGTAGGGTATGTATTGTAGGGTATGTATTGTAGGGTGTGTATTGTAGGGTATGAATTGTAGGGTATGTATGTAGGGTATTGTAGGGTATGTATTGCAGGGTATGTATTGCATGGTATAGTACGTAGGTATAGTAGGTATAGTATGTTGGTATAGTATGTAGGTATAGTATGTATAGTATATTGGTATGTTTGTATGTATGTATGGGCATGAGCGGCAGCGAATGCAGCGCGCGAAGCGCGCCAACCAGATTAAGCTTTGTTTACTTGACGGGCTCCGGGGAGGGAGCGAAGCGACCGAACCTGGCTCATGTATGTATGTATGTATGTATGTATGTATATATGTATGTATGTATGTATGTATGTATGTATGTATGTATGTATGTATGTATGGGCATGAGCGGGAGCGAATGCAGCGTGCCAACCACATTAAGCTTTTTGTACTTGACGGGCTCCGGGAAGCGAGCGTAGCGAGTGCCCCCGGCTAGTCTGTGTATACTATTCTAAGTCAACACGTGACCTGCCGGCGCCCACAAACGACCATTGTTTCTTGAACAATCCCCATTGTCTTTTCAACAATCGACGTTCGACCAAACAATGGGATCAAAGGAATATTGTTGTAATCAAAAAGGCATTTTTTCTGGGGGCGAATAAGGGTGCAAATTGGTATAGCAATGGTCGCTGCATTGTGCTGATGAAAGTAAAGTATGTGGCTAATTTCCACTCCAAACGGTTTGGGAGTTATGGCCCAATTTCTGTTCCCACTTTCTAGAAAGTTCCCAGGACGGAGTTAACGAGATGCGAAACAAGCAGGGAGAAGCACATGTTTTTTTAGTTGAACGGGTGGCAAGTTGCTCGGCTATAAGCATGAATACGTGCCAGAAATCAATGGTAAACACGTGTCAATTGTTGTCAGGACTTGTGGAGACAATCTGTGGACAATTGGGTCAAGGTGTTTTCTTTATTCAATTGTTTTTGGCTGAAAATAGCACGAGTTTTGTTTTGTTTCACGCCACGTTTTTCTGTTCAGCCGAGGGCCTATTGAAAACACGAAGACAATTTTGATTTTCTTGGGACGTTCTGGGCCGATTTTGTCTATTTAAACTTTCGATAACTGTTTATTTATATGAGAACTAATGTTATCTGGTTGTTTTTATTGTTTTCTCGATTTTCCTCTGTTTTCGGACAGTTTTAGCCGAGTTTGGGTTTTGCTGGAAAATACGAAATTTTCAAGCAACAGACGTGTGTTTTGCATTTGCAAATTTAAAGTCTTGGCTGCCAAAACTTTGTTTTTTTCACCCAAATACTTTCGATAAATGTTCTACAAGCTATTAGCTTCATGTTGATAATTTCTGGGGTGTTTAGGACAAAATTGACCACGCTAATTGAATTTGAAAGTTGGCGAACCATGTTTTGAATGCCATTTTTTCCCGGGTTTGATTTCACGGCCATTTTTGATCAAAAAAATATAGTCTTCGCCTTGAAAAATACCCAACTAAATTTGTGAAAAGCATTTCATATGCACCCAAGTACTTTCGATACTTATTGGCCAAGGTATTAGCTTCATGTTGGTGTAAATCGAGTTAAAATAGACAACTTTTGACCAAGTTAGGGGAATTTTTGTGTTTTTAAAGTTGGTTGAGGAATTTATTTTTTCACGCCTTTTGTGTTTGGCTGCAGTAAATACTGCCTTAAAATTCAAAACAACACTGTTAAAAAATATCAATATTCTAATCGAATTTGCTGTTTCCTTAGCTGCAGTTTGATATATTTTTTATTACGAGTTTAAATTTTCCAGAATGGATTAGGTTTTTGAAGGCAACTAATTTTTTTCAAATTTCACACTGAAATTATCAACTTTCAGAAACGGTTTTCAGGGGGCAGCATGGACGCGGGGTGGTCGCTTGCGAGGGGGGAAGATTCGACCTTCCACCTTTACTTTCTTGGGAAATGTTACGTCATAGTATGTAGTGTAGGGTATGTATTGTAGGGTATGTATTGTAGGGTATGTATTGTAGGGTATGTATTGTAGGGTATGTATGTAGGGTATTGTAGGGTATGTGTGTAGGGTATTGTAGGGTATGTATTGCAGGGTATGTATTGTAGGGTATGTATTGTAGAGTGTGTATTGTAGGGTCTGTATTGTAGTGTATATATTGTGGGGTATGTATTGCAGGGTATGTATTGTAGGGTATGTATTGTAGGGTATGTATTTATCTATGTATGTATGTATGTATGTATGTATGTATGTATGTATGTATGTGTATATGTATATATGTATGTATGTAGGTATGTATGTAGGTATGTAGGTATTTTTGTAGGTATAGTATGTATGTATGTATGTAGGTATAATTTGATTTTATAGTAAGTATAGTAAGTATAGTATGTTTGTATAGTATGTAGGTATAGTATGTAGGTATAGTATGTTGGTATGGTATGTAGTATAGTATGTAGGTATAGTATGTCCTATAGTAGGTATAGTATGTTGTATGTAAGGAAAGTATGTAGGTATAGTATGATTTTATAGTATGTATAGTATGT